>JANHFL010004012.1:3953-53418 GCA_032468155.1 Oxyrhabdium leporinum | reverse complement strand
AAGAAAGAAAGAAAGAAAGGAAGGAAGGAAGGAAGGAAGGAAGGAAGGAAGGAAGGAAGGAAGGAAGGAAGGAAGGATATTTCTGGTCATAAGTACCACTCATTCAGTGATAGAAGGGTCATTAAATGAGGACCACCTATAATATTGAGTAAGCCGGCATCATGAAGTTTCGACCAACTTCTATTCTCACATTCCTAAAAAGAAATAGAGCTACTGTAATAGTATGTGGGAATGACCTTGACAGACAGAAGGAAGAACAGCAAATTAGACAATTTGCAGGAACTATATCAGCCCAAAGGGCAAGAAAGGGGACAGAGGAAGCATTTCAGATGGGACTCTGTAGTTTTCTGGAACGTGAAAATTAAAGGAGACTTGCAAGATTGTTGCTATACCTTAACAATAAATGTACTGTTAGTACTCATAGTTTGTGCTTCATGTCTGGACTATTTTGAAGGACTGACAGGTAGTCCCTCTATGTATTTAATCTGGGAATATTATTGAAGATAATGTGGAATTTAAAAAATAGCAACAAACCGAAATGGGAACATGAGTGACACGTTCACTGTCTTCTTCCCTGTAAAACGTAAAAATAGAATTATTGTTACAACTCTTATTAACTTCTAGAAGCAGTTATCTCTATGTAAAAGGCAGCTCTCAACATTCTGTCATTCTTGTGTGACCTAGAAATGGAATCCAAGCTATGCAACTCAGGACCTTCCATCTCCTATCCATCTCCTGAGTGAGCCATTTGCTTTTCTTTCTAAGGCATATTACCTGACAGCACTATGGGTTCCTTGTTGTAGCCCTAGGTCAGCCTTCCCCAAACTGGATTCCTTCCAGAAGTATGGACTTTGACTCCCAGGATTTCCTAGCCAGAATAGTTAGTGCTAAGGATTTGGGAAAGTAAAACCCATACATCCAGAAAATGCCTAAATTAACATTTTGTGTAATGGGAGAGATTTGGACAATGTTGCTTGGTGTAAAAACCATATCACCAAAGTCTTCACTTTGTGCCCGATAGCTCTGTGTAAGAGAGAGAATGGGAATAGTCTTCCATTTGCTATTTTTAGTGTCAGCAACATTCCTGGTTGACCATATTTGCTGCTTTTTAAAGCATTGCTGTTGCCTTCTCAACTCTGCTACTGAACATGCAGGGCATCCTAGCTACTACACTGGCCCTGAAGAACTGTAGCACAGTGGTGACAATGGAGGGCTTTGCTAATCAAAACTTCCTTTGTTCTAAGACCCAATCTTTGTTTGGTATACTTTACAACAGGGTTGTCAAACTCTCGTCATCACAGCATCGTCACGTGATGTATCGTGACTTTTTTCCCCTTCACTAAACCAAAAGTGGGAATGGCCAGCGCATGACGCATCCGGTCCACGGACCACGAGTTTGACACCCCTGCTTTACAAGAAAATAGTTTTGAAAAAGAACATAATGTAAAAGATCATAGAGCAGCAGCCCCCAACGTTTTGGGCACCAGAGACCAGTTCCATGGAGAGAGTTTTTTTCTGTGGACCAGAGGAGGCATGGTTTCGCATGCTGCCTTCATCCTGCAAATGGGCTTCACTTGTTTGCGCAGCCCAGTTTCTGGCATGCCGCAGCCCAGTGCTGGTCCATGGACCAGGAGTTGGAAATAAAGCTTCCCTAGTTTAGTGCTTTCCATAGGTGGTATTCAATTTCTATAATTTTCATCCAGTTGGCCAACTAAGTAAGTTATCTAAACTTTACAAGGAATATTTCACACTCTTTTTTGAGGGGAGGGGAGGGGGGAAGCATCATTACCACATGTTTCTTAGCATCCCAAATTTGAAACCTCTGAAGAAGCTTTGGGTCACTAAAAACAATGATCATGACATATTCCAGCAGTGTGTAGAAATAGCATGAAGCATCACAATGGCACCTCCATCTCCATGACATCTCTTTGCTTTATTCTTAAGCAACCTTAACTACAGGGAAAATCAATTCACAAGATTTCACCAGACTCTCCTTGTTAAAACTCAATCACCATTAAGCAACTACTGATAGCATGGTGCTGCAAGAATGCAAGCAAAGAACTGAGCTGCATCTTTATAACTCCTGAGGTAGCAGAAGCTAAGGGAACAATCCCACCACCTATTATTAGTAGGTGATCAATACAGTAGAAAGAGATGTGGAATAAGGGCCGGTAAAGGAGGTTATTATTCTATTTTATCACATAGAATAATGACTGTTAGTTAAATGCATATGTAATTTACTCTGTTAGTTTTGTTAATATGTATATGAACACACACACACACACCGGTCTATTGTGTAGGAAGCATCTTTAATGACCCATCATACAAACATATATACATCCATACTCTATTTACTCAGACATTTTCTTTGCCATTGGGTTTATGTTAAATTTAGTTTTCTTGTACCTAATAAAGCACTCTGTTTCTCACAGTGGCCAACTAAATGTCCCTAGAAATTCACAACTTGACTCAGAGGGACCAGGCTATTCTTTGATGTTGGTCTTCAACATTCTAAAATCTCAATACATAGAAAACATTCCATTTAGCTGTCACAGCTGTGCCATTACTCCTGCTAATATATTATATGCCCTCCATCAACACATTTCTTGGACAACTTACAATACAAGAAATGATATACAACATTAAAAGTCAAGGTACAGTCATAACTTTAAAAATCAAAACCATTAACATTTAGCATCAGAAAGGTTACTTGACAAAGGCTCCATTGTGAAAATAAAGCATAGCTTATGGACTCAGAATCAAATTCTACATGCATAAATCAGTCGTGATTTAAATGCCTTGATGACTTTTTTTTTAAACGTCTTTAGCTAGTGCTAAAATTAGTATCAGACAAGCTTCTTTGGGAAATGATTCTGCATCAGCATGCCACTTTAATGATATCAGTCAACAGAAACATCATTTAGGAAAGTGTATAATCTTGCTATACAAGCTACTATCCATCAATACTTGTGAGGATAATAACTAGATATTTCATGGACATAGGTTTTCTACCTTATTTCTTCTTTTTGCCATTCAGCATTCTTTAAAGGATGCACCATAGATGATTATACTCTGTTTGGAATGAGGTTGCAAGTAAATCACATAAATAATCATTTTTTACTTGTATTTCACTAACTAGGCATAAGCCCCTTCCCAAAACCCTGTAGCTCACCCTTTCTCCTTGAGTTCCTTTCTATTTGCAGAATATATGTGTGGACTTGTTATCATTAGAATAGTTTTTCCTTTAAAATAAAGAGAGTTGTAAGCATGAAGAACAAACTTACATTGCAAAAATTATAAATATAGTAGGGGGGTTTATTCTGGGTTCTGGGCTCAGCAATATCAGATATGGCTTGGAAAAATCCCAGCAACCACTGGATAGTTTTCCATATCCATCATTTGCTGCCATCTAGTAATCATTTTAGTAGCCCAGATCTGATAATCCTACATGCATTTGGTGGCTTCCATGGTCACCTACAACCCCAACACACCTTGTGGATGAAGTCCTGAAAGGCCAGGGGACAATATATTCTCTGTTCTCAGGAAAAAAAAATCTGGACAACATCTAGACACAATTTAAGAAGATATCATAAAGCTAACTATTAAATCACTCAAGAGATCATCCAAAAGATCTCTTTTCCATGCCAATTTGTGCTTAATCTTTAGGCAGAATTAGGGAAAATGTCTGTCAAGCGCTGGGGAAATCAGGAGACCCAGACAATTCAAATGGCTAACAAGATTATTGCAAGCTTAAGCTCCCTAGAAGAATCTGAATTACTGAAGGTCAGAGCAATTTGACGGTACATTAGGAATTATAGGTGGGCTGGACTTAGAACTCTTGTGGGTGCAAAGGGACTCATGACTGATGATACATTTGACCCTTCCCTCAGGCTCAGCCTGGTCATCTCCTACAATATCACAGCTCATTAGTTAAAGTGTATGTATTGTTTTCAGAAGGTTCCAGATTCACCACTAGTATTTTAAAGGACCGTATACAGTCACATTGTGGCAAGATGGGTGGCAATCAAATTTAATAAATAAAATAAAAATAAAAAATAGAAATCATTTTTAATCTGCACATGCAGCACTTGGCAAAACACATAGTATGCTGTCATCTTAGGCAGTTTCTTAATGCATTGTCTTAAAGTAACTTGGGAAATAACTTGAGAAATTGTACCCCCTGATTCCCAGGTCGAGCCCTATCATTAAACAGAATGAAAAAGCTTCTTCAGGAGATAAAGCACAGAGAACAGCAGCCAAAGGTTATAGAATGTCATTCACTCAACCCTGGAGACTCTGTAACATTTTATACAGCATTTGTAAAATACTTCATCTGGCCAACAGTGTTAAAATAAGATTTGCCTAAAGGGATATTCGTTAAGGGGGCAGAACATTTTGAATGTGAAATATGATGACAATGAAACATTCTGTTTATTTGGAGGGGTTGGGTTTGCAGGGTGATTGGAACAAATCATTTCAGACTCTCTTCACTGTTTTATAGATTATTTGGTCATTGGTCTTTTGAAAGAAGTTTTGTACCCAAAAGTTTTATTACCCAAAGCTTACTTGGCATAGCTGTTTGGAATCACCCATTTCTTAGCCTCTGTAGCTGTGCTTCTCAACTTCAACAGCTTTAAGATTGGTGAACTCCAACTCCCAGAATTCTCCTCAAAATTAGTGATGGGTAATCTATACTATATTATTTTCCTTTTTCTTGAACACATTTTCCCTTTTGAAAGAGAAAATGCTCAGGCATGGTTCAGTGAGCATTTGCTGAAATCAAACTTGCTTAGATTATTACCCTTTAAATCCATTTTCATAGATAGCAATAGCACTTAGACTTATACAGTGCTTTACAGCCTTCTCTAAGCAGTTTACTGAGTCCACACATTGCCCCCAACAATTTGGGTCCTCATTTTACAGACCTCGGAAGGATGGAAGGCTGAGTCAACCTTGAGCCTGGTGAGATTTAAACTGCCAAATTGCAGGCAGCTGACAGTCAACAGAAGTAGCCTGCACTACTGCACTCTAACCACTGCGCCACTGTGGCTCATTATCCTAACCAAACTATCTGCTTTGTTCCTAGTAAATGAACCACTCCTGGTCATTCTTCAGATCCTAGCCTAACATGCTTCACCTTAAGTATTTAAACCAGTCACTTTAAGAGGTTTTCAATTCAATTGTATAGAATGCGAAGGATGTGTGTTTGTGTTTTATTTTTATAATTATAATGTACACTGAAGATGGCATTTAATTTCATTGTATGAGGTACAATGATAATAAACTAAACTAAACTAAACTAAACTAAACTAAACTAAACTAAACTAAACTAAACTTTAAATGTTGTAAGTTATCTTTGGGTACAAAAGCAGTTTTAGACTAATATAGCTATCCACCCAATTTCCTCTCCTCCAATTTCTTGACAATTAGAAAGCACTGGACCCTTGGCCCTCTCGGGTTTATAGCCCTTCCCACAGGAATCCAGTTCAGAGAAGGCACTCTGATTTAAGATTCCTTATGTGACAGGTTCTATTTATCAAATCATCAAAGATGCTACCATTATAAAAGCCTTATCTCAGAGCATGGGCCACTTAACTTTTGAAGGTGAAGGAACCTGGATACATTTAGTTTGAGAATTGTTTTCCTATTACTGTGTCATTAGCAGAAATAAATTGAAAGTTCTATCTTTGATATTGAAATACCTAATATTTTATTGTATCAATGGTTTGCCTTCTCTCCCACTCATTTTAGCGTAGTTATTATTTCCCTTCTGTTGCTGTTATTTGGAAGAGAATTTTTTTTCTCTTCATTTAAAATTGTATGAACTTGTGATTAGGATGTTTTAAAAAACATCAGCCAGATGAGAATTTATCTTATTAATATAAACATATGTCCATCATCCAACAAAAATATAATAAAAATAAGCTTTAAAAATAATAATTTAAAAATAATAAATTAATTAAAAGGAAAACAAAAAAACCCAAATAACTTAAAGAGCAGACTTGATGGACCATTATGGTTTTTTTCTGCCATCAGTTTTTTCTACATTTCTAATATGTTTGTTTGTTGTTGATTTTCATGATCCATCTTTTCAGTTTAAATTGATTTTTGTTATTGCTGTGTATAGTTTGTTTATCACATCATTAGATATAATCCAGGAGTGTGCCATGTTTGTTAAGAGTGGTGTTATTTTTAACTGATTTAAATGCTACACATTTGATGGTATGTTGTGCAACAGATATTTTTTAGCGTCATCTGACATTTCGTCCAGACACTTGTGCTAATTTTAACTTCACAGCGTAGATATAGGGCAAACAAATAAATGTCAGTTTTTCAAAACAAGATGGTGATAGGAAAATCTGATTCCTTCAAAATGATTTCAATAGCAAGTGATTGAGGCAATTAAGATTGTACTTAGGTCAAATTTTACCATCGCTTATAAAAAAGTTTCTGAAATGCAGTGTTAGAAAGTGGTATTTTGGAATGGAAAAGAGGTAAAGAGGAAAGATATTCATAATAATAGCCATGGAAAGGCTGTGGTTCTATTTTACTCCCAAGACTGCCTGACTTCTAGGCCCATCCCCAACGCCAAAATCTTACATATGAATATCTATGGAAAAGGCTTATGTACTTAAACCTGGGGAATCAGAAATCTCAAACATGCATAAAGCCAGCGTGGGTTGCAGATATAAGTCTATATCTGCAGATGTTCATGCTAAATGTTGGGTTGTTGTAGACCAAGATAAAAGTCAATCTAAAGGATGAAGATAAGTTTCTCTGAACTTTTTCCAATGAGGCATCCCTAACATCCTATGGTGCAGCAACAGTTGTAGGGAACAGTAACATATTCATGTTTACTTTTTCTATACTGATTGATCCATGGCCTGCAGGCATATGTGATGATCAGCCTGTTGAACACCTGTTCTGTGGCTTAGAAATTGCAATATTCAATATTTTTAGAAAGCTACTAAGAAGGAGATACATTCTCTTTTTGATTTTCCATGGAAAAATTGAAAGGTATAATACTTTTAATTTAAGTATTAATACCATTGAGGTATTAATTAAGTCCTCAACTTTAAAAAGTTCATTTAATGACTGTTCAAAGTTACAATGGCACTGAAAAAAGGTGCTTATGACCATTTTTCACACTTATGACCATTCCAGCATCCCCAAGGTCGCATGATCAAAATTCAGATGCTTGGCAACTGACTCACATTTATGAAGGTTGCAGTGTCCCGGGGTCATGTGATTAGCTTCTGCGACCTTCTAACAAGCAAAATCAATGGGGAAACCAGATTCACTTAACAATGTTACTAATTTAACAACTGCGATAATTCACTTAATAACTGTGGCAAGAAAAGTCATAAAATGTGGCAAAACTCATTTAACAAATGTCTCACTTAGCAACATAAATTTTGGCTCAATACCATCTTTTTTTAAGAATTTGGCCACTAAAAGATTTCCATTCTGGTTTGTTTATTGTGAATGTTTTTACACATATTTGGGCTGGTTTTAGGCCTGGGCTTAAAATTCTATAGGCAGTTAGGGAGTTTAAGGACTAGACTTAATCATATGGAGACATTTACAATAAGGTAATGCATGTTATTTTAAAGAATTTAAGTCAGCCATTGGGGATATATAAGCTCCCCATTCCACAAACAATTTTCTCTGATTAAAATTACTGCTGTTCTTTGTTTTGATCTACAGTTTTGCTAGCTAGTGTATTGACTGATTATCTGCCATTGAGTCAGTATTGGTTTTTAGCTATCACAATTAGCCGTTATCTCGTATGATCTGATATATTTTCTTAGTTATTTTCCTTCAAACCAGAGTTGGACCAGACTTACTTCACATAAAGGTTTACCTCTTCAAAAAAATGGCAAGGATTATGAGGATCAAATTAGTGAACATTAGGTTGATGCTGTCAGATTGGTAAGCAGTCAGGTTGGTGAGCAATAGGGAGGGCTATTTTATTGGAGGCCTATTTTATTGGAATTTCTTTTAAACATTTCTCATCGCTGTTTTTCTTAAATCCTCAGAAATGGACCCAACATCTTACTTTATTTGGTTTTACCAAATCAGCTCTTATTTTTGTTACCAGTCCCATTTATGTGTTTTTAATCTAAAATAGTTTTCTTATGACATTTTTATCAATTTTATTTTTTTATGTTTTTTTGTAAACTATCTCCTGAAATCTTGCCCTATGATACATGAGGTGAGTTATAAATGGATGATGATGATGATGATGATCCCTGCAGTTGTTTTGGATTTCTGTATTCCCTGCACTATTCCTTAAGTTTTATGAATGAAAAATGGTCAGTTTCTGGTAAATGTCCTTTGAACATTTCTCTTTATTTAGGTCAAGTGTGCACAGTGTCAAGATACCGGTTATTTTTACAGGTCAAAATCATGTCAGGACTGAATCTTAACTCTTAAAACCAGTTTGGTACTGTAATCCTTTTTTAATGAGTAGAACGTCAATCACACACTTTTAGTAACAGTGTTTGTCATATAATTATGTTTCTCGCTTTCCTTGCTCTGCTTTGACTACTGCTAACTAGACAAGTTTTCCAAATATTTCTTAAAATTCAGCAAGAAAGCTTTAATTAAAAATTCCTCTTAACCACATCTGAAAACAAATGATATTTGCTTAGCAAAGACCAGCTAGACAGCCAGGTTTATTCACTAAGGGACTGTATATTTGTATACAGTCCCCTTTATTTTAGCTTAAAATCCAGTTCTATTTATAACTCTATGTTCCACTTTAACTTTACTTCCATTCTGAAGCTATGTGCCTGACCTTCTCTTGATATTTACACAAAGTGAATCTAAGATTGTAATAACAGCGAGTTCTTCTAAGGTTTGACTTATCAGCCTAAGACAGCAGACAGCTAAAATGGCATTGAGAGGCTCAGATAACTATACTGTTTCTGTATACCAGTTTTCACATATTGGTGTTTTTGAAGTATATTCAAACAGGGTTAGACAACATAATACACATTAGGTTGTGTGACATCAGATAGATGAAAAGGAGAAAAAAGAGGAGGAGGAAGAGGATATGGAGGAAGGCCTGTTCACATCCTGCAAATGGGGGTGGTGGTGTTTCAGCTACAGTAACCACAATACAGAACATTAAACCCCATACATGGGAGCATGATATAATATAACAACTGTATGTCTTTGCTATGAGAGTGTAGGAGAAAATGTATATATCATTCAGAGTGACTGGCTGTCTGGTTAATAGAAATTAGGACCAATTCTAAGCCTACTTATCACACTTTTTCTTAAAACTGAATCCTAATTATGCACATTAATTCTTCATTAGGTCCTTAAACCTCTGTATTTTCCATACAGATAGAACTAAGCTATCTCCAAAAACCAAAGCACAACTCTCTGAGTCTTATGGGATGGTCCCTCTCCTGCTGTTGCAAACCACAGTCAAGATATGTCTTTTCAGTGGTCCTTTGGAAACAGGTATACCAGGCTAAGAATTACTGTAGAAATTATGGTAAGTAATTTGGGGGCCATGTATGTTTGTTTGTATGTGTGTGTATGTTTACCAAGATATTTTGTGTATGTTTTTTGTTTATTGTAAGCTATCTAAAATTGTAGGATCAGATCACATATTTAGATATATATCAGATCTTAATGAATGTAATTGCTCAACTTATTCAGAGCAGGCTTCCGTATTAGTGCAGAGTTGAAAAAAAAAGGTTTATTTTAGTTTTAGAAACCAACCTGGGCATTCTCACGCCAGAAGCAGAAACCTTTCCTGAAAACTGCACTTCTCACTTAATTTTGCTGCTTTCAGTTCCCCTCTGTCTTCTGATTTTTTTAAAAAATATTTTTTTGCAAGCCTGTCTTCCTCTTGGCTATTCGTTTCTCTTGGCAGTTCTATTTAGAGCAAGGGTGGGCAACTATGGCCCTTGAGCATGACTGGTTCATGAATTCTGGGAGTTGAAGTCTACAGGTCATAAAGGGGCCTTAGTTGCCCATCCCCGATTTACAGAAACAATAAGTACCACATTCTCCAAAGACAAGAGTTTAAGGATTTAGTTCTGCAGGTGACATATAGTGAACTTTTACAAATGCTGTGCAATTAAATATTAAATTATGAATGAATTAAATGAACGTGCTGGAGGAATTTCTCCTGCAGGATTCATAATGCTAATAAAGACTAACCATTCTTAACTAACCATAATGCTAATAAAGACTAACCATTCTTAATCTGCTTAGGTACAACTGAGTTGCTCTCTGGTATCCATTCAAGTCCACTAGGCAAAATGCAAAGTATTTCTACACAAGCTTTTGAATATGACTGTTTATCAAATATTATGTGCTGAACATAGGCATTGGCTAAAGTAATTATATGGAGAAATTGGAAGTGTGATATTATTCCAGGTGTCAAGGAATGATTGTTGGATATGTGTTATTTATCTGTTTTGAAAAAGACAGTATAAAAGATAAAAGATATGTGTTAGTATGGCAGACATTTTGGGATATCTTTTAATAATATCATATTATATTATAATTGAATTTGTTACTAAGACAGTGACTGTTGACCATACAATAGGGGTTTTTTTGTTTTCTTTCTTAGTTTGTATTTTTCAAATTTTAAATTTTTTCTTTAATATTAAAGATTGTCTTTAATCTTAACATAAACTCACTAAATAAATAAATAAATAAAAAATCTATTTCTACTCAATATAAATTGGAATGACATTTTAATCTATGTGTGTGTGTGTGTGTGTTTTATACAGAAAATTATACACAAAAATAACCAAACACACAAACACCCCCCACACGCATGTGTATAAAATAATCCTAAACTTCATGTTCAGAAATAAACTTGCAGTCCTATAATTACTTACATGAGAGTGTCAAACATAATGGGACAGTGTAAATAGATATAAATAGATTAATACTATGTGAGGTTTTCAATATAAGTACAAGCGCATTTACCTTAAAAGTACATTTTTCAACCGATTGGTGAATTTTAGCTGATTAATAATTAAGTTTATAATTGGTTTACTAATTCTTTATCTTTGCTTATTACTAAAGTCCCAATATTTTCAGGAAGGGTGAAAGAACTGCTTCATTATTTAAAAAACAAAAGTTACCCAACAACTGGAAAAGAAAGTCATATTTAAAATTTTCCTTCTCATTACTTTGGTTTCTTGACTTGCATCTAGTCAAGTTGTAAACTCAAGCAGCAGAGAACAAGGAATGAAGTCTTTGAGATCAAGGGGAAAATCACCCCCACTCTGGAGTTATAAAATGGACAATGATAAACAGTTTGGTCATAGAAATAAATGGAATGCCAACTTCATGTTTGGTCTAGAAGTATGTATAGGTACAGGCACATGTACTACCCTCATGGTGAGAAGGGACTCTTTTCCTCAGTAGAATATCTGAAGGATCATTCAAATTGCCCCTGACCATTCATGGACAGAAAAAGTATATAAGAAGGTTTGTGTTTCTGCATCCCTAATTCTCATCCATTTGAACTTTTGACTTGTTTCTGAATGCTGCTTCCTGCTTTGCCTTTTGTTTTCAACTTCTGCTTTGCTTTTGGCTCACCTCAGACCGTTGTCTGTTGTGCAATTTTGAGGGGAAGGAACTGAGGCCAGATTTTTCTAATGCTCAGTGGTCTAGTACAATTTTAAGAATGTCCTTTATCATTTTTGGAAGGTGTTGCTTTAGCACAAATAAATATTTCCCATAGTCTAAAGTTTCACCACTGATGGTCAGCTGGATTTGATATATCTAAGGAAAATAATGCCTCTGAGTTCCCTCATACAACCAATGATGTCTGTGCGGCCAGCAGAGTTCAAAGAATAGCACAAACAGATGCATTCGTTGATAGATGCATGCCTTGAATTCAGAAATGATGGCCTACATTTTGTTCTAGTAACAGTATGAAATATAACATCTAAGACATTGCATTGCACAAGACATTCAGAAAACAAATAGGAAGGGATGTTAATTCAAAGAATATTAATAACATGTATTTTCCATCATTAATGTATTCCAAATAATATTGAATTCTGTTAACAAAGCAGAATAACTGTAGAACTTTTTATCAAACTGAATTTTAAGAAAATAGGAATAAACTTATATTATTAAGACAGAGAAGCTGCCTAATTAAAGGAAAGCCGCACTGTTTGATCAAGCTTATTCTGAAAAAAACAGTGACAAAATCTTGTGACACCAGGAAAATAACATATTATATAACAACTCTCCCAGGCCTTTCATTTTACCATGATATTTGCCATCTTTTTTTCTTTACTTTCTATTAATTTTATTGTATTTTTTCTTGCTTGTTCTGAGACACCCAGAATAGTAATAGTAGTAATTTTAAAGCTGGAATACAGTGGTGTCAGTTTTGTTACATCAAAACAACATGATTATCTCTTTAAATATTTATTTTAATTATTTATTAAAGTAAGGCCCTCTTTTCATTAAAATAATCCTATAAAGGATTGTTACAATTGAGTTCATGGGAATTGGGCAGAAGATAACAGTCTTCACCTACAATCTCTTTCTATTTTTATTTTAAGTCTGTGATTTATTTATTTTTAAAGGTTGGTTTATACATCAAACTAAGCTGTATTTTGTTTATTTTTGACTTGAGACATTGTGAATTATAGACCATGGTTGTGCCTTAGCCATATATTAACTAATTGTGGATAATTAATAAATCTTGCTTAGCCCAACATGCGAACTAAATCTTCAATCCTATCCAATTTTTATATCCAATTGTATTAAAAGTCTTATAGAAAAAGCAGACATTTAAATATTTTTTAAAAGTTGAAGAGTTCCAATGCAAAATTTCTAATTTTCTAGGTATGTTGCCCCTATGACGAAAAATGGTGAGTAATACCTGTTGTTATAGAATTCACAGTTTGTTAATTCAGATGTAGAGATCTGTCCTACGTCTTCTCCAGTGAACTAAGACAGCACTTTTCCACTCTTTAAAACCTTTCAGCCAATTATTAATCCCCCCATTATCCCTGACCTCTTTGTTCTCATTGATGGAACTTGGAGTTTAAAAATACCAGAAGAGAAACAATCTTAGAGAAAGCCAGGATTATAAATGAAGTAGATGTGCTAAAGAGAATCACAGGCAATTTCTCCTCCTTTCACCATCAGCAGAATGGCCATATATGGTCTACTTGTCCAGTACAGCAAATAAACAGTGATATAATAAAAGGGCTGGCTTTGTGTCATTTAGGGAAAGAAATTTGGGCAAAGTGAAGTTCTACAAATTATAATGCAACAGAAAGAAGTCTAAAGAGAAGTAACAAGTCATTTTGTTTCAAACTTCAGACAGGAAATTTGATATGCAGAACAACTTACATTTTGGCTTGTAAATGTTGATCATGGGGTGATCCAGAAATAAACTCCAGACTTCAAAGCAGGAGAAAGTTCAAAGCTGCTCTGCATTTTATCAACACAGAGGGACAGGAGAGCAATGCATCCAAAAGGGAATATTCTGATTTAATAGTCCAATGAAAAAAATAATTCTGCAGTAAAATTACTACATTTCTACAAATTACAAGGTAAATCATGCATGGTTTAAGTGTATTATTTGGTCCAGAATTAATATTGCATGCAATATGCATAATTTTTCTTCTCTGCTGAATTATAATGAATTAGCTATGAGAAAGAATTTACACAGGCAGTAGCAGGACAAATGTCATACTTTTAAAATATATGTTATTTTGAATTTAAATTACTTTCTACAAAGTACATATCTATATGCATTTCTCTAGGAACTACTTCTGAAATATACTATGGGAATATGAACATCTTCCAGTTACTAAATCCATTTATCAGACAAGAGGAAAAGTCATTTGAAATTACAATTTATTTTATTGAGATAGTTTTACCTCTTTATACCAGTGGTGTGGATGAATGGATGTAGTGATAAGCAGTAAAACACAGCAAAAAAGTTGTTGCACCAAGTGATGTGCCAACTTTACTTCATAAACAGCTGTTTAGGCAGCTGAGGATGGATGGGATTTATTTACTCAGAAACGTTTCATCATCAGGAACTGCTCTGCTTTGTGCTGAACCAGCTTGCAAATATATTTGGCAGTTCTTGATCTACAAGTTATTCAGTTCAACTGAAGACATTGGGTTGAGAAATCTGCAAAGTAATGTCTGTGTTTGGAAATCAAATGCTTGGAAAATTATGGCTCATGCAGTGGGTAGTCTTAGATAATAAACAACAGCTTGCACACTAGCCTGGTTCATATAGCACACTAAATCAAATTGTGGTTTATTTGGTTTGATTTAGTATATGCAAGCCCAAACATTGTGTTTTGAAACCTCTGCTGTGTTTTTATATATTATGAAAACCCAGCCAATTATAAATTAAGTAGTGTATGGCTTTACAGAATGCCTAAAGCAAAGCTATAACAGCAACAACAATAAGCTGGCTTGGGAAGAATGTAAGAAAAGATAGGAAAACAGAAAAAATTTACTATGCTGATTTTAAAGCAATACAAGAAATTACATCTAAGTAAAAAAAATGAGTGAGATAGAAATACACACATCTTGTGCTTATAGAATGATCTCCAATCCTCCCTTGTCCAATTTGCGGTAAAAAGCAATGCATTTCATTCTGGTGTATATGCAGGCACAGTGAAATAAACACAGTTCATTCAATGGTTGTAGCTCTTTGGGTCCATTACAGTTCCCACAACATAAAGAAATTGCTCAGTGTATATCAAGGTGGAATCCTATATTCAGGTAAGCATGAGAGGCTCCATTGTTATTAAAGAGAGATGTGAGTATATCATAGAAAACGGGATTGCAAGTTAAGCTTTTGCAGAAAAAGAGAAAGGGGGAAGGATATTAAATGCATGGGATGATGGCCTCTAGCAATTCCCAGCATGCTGGCTGGAAAATTCTAGGAATTGAAGTCCACACATCTTAAAGTAGCCAAGGTTACAAGGCATTGATCTAACCAACTAAACAAATAGGAGAATTGGCTTACCACATTTTAAAGTAATCTAACATTTACTTATTGTCTAAGGAAGGAGCTTCCTGTAAGACCATTAAATCCAAAAGCTAAAACACCGAACCACACTTCTGTCAAGGACAATATTTAATGCAAGCTTTGTTTTTGCTTTCATTATATTTGCTATGACATGTAGGGATATGAGAAGCAGGACAAATTGCAGGACATTCATTTTTGTATATTATAGATCTATTATCACTATGAATTCTATGTACTTAACATTCTAAGCATATCGATTATCTAGGTTCATAGTGTATATTCATAGCAATGAATAGGTCATCGAATCCATATTACCAAGGGCTATGATCTCATATGTTAAAGTCAATCTACAATTTGTCAAAATTCTTGATTTGATAAATAAAAGAATCTGGACATATGGATAATCTAGGTTTATAATATATATTCATAGCAATGATTAGGCCTTTGAATCAAGAGTTCCAAGGGCCCTGATCTCAAAGTCAATCTGGACTTAAACAAGCAGTTACTGAGTTGATGGAGCTTGCCACGAAGGGATGAGCCAAAATTCTAAGATAGTGATATAACAGAACAATCATCAATTGCAGCTTCCATTATTGTTTTTTACTAGCAAAATCAGCTGTGGATGCTGGGAATTTTAATTCAGTGGTACGTAGGGACTATGCCAGTCCTCCAAAGTTTAGTTTTTATGACAACTTCAGCTTTGTCTCCAAATCATATTGTTTGGATTGGAATACATTTAAAGCCACTATGCTGTTTAGTGCGCAACTTTTCCAGGGTATCCAGATAATTATTTTATTGCTGTTATAAAACAGCAAGCAACATTGTACGTACTAAAAGGGAAGTTTTGCTTTGCAATGCTTTTCACACAGTGACCTGCTGCAAGCTGTTTATTTTGTTTTATGTGTCATATGAAATACTTGGCAAATACCAGTTGCAACCTGACCCAAGCAGAATATTTTTAAAAATGACACAACCCTAGAGACGATGAGTGGGAAGGAAAGAGGGAAAGCTGATTTGTGATAGCACTAATAAGAGGTCCCTTCTGATTTTGTAGAAAACATACAATCCTCTGAAAATATCAGCTAATAGGAATAATCCTTTATATATATATATATATATTAAAAAGTCTGCCAATCTTTTAATACTTATTTCTTCATCAAAGTGTATTTTTCTAGGTTTACGGTAGTTGTTTTCCCTCTCTATTGCTGTGCCTTGGGAAGACAGCTTGTTTGATGACATCCTTCAAGAAGCTTCCTTTCAGGTCCCCAGAAGCTTTTCAACGTTTTAGAGAAAAAGTCATCTAATTTATAAAGTTTATAACAAAATGTTTATGATGGTAAAACTGAGCATATGTCTGTCCCCTTCTCATAAAAAGCAGGGGGGAATTACTAAAATGGAGTGGACGGTGAAAGAAAGTAGATAAATCCCTTCCCTGATTTATTTTTTGGATACTGAAACAGGGATGATAATGCAGAAAATAATGCAACACATCAGAGGCCAATGCAACACATCAGAGGCCAATGCAAGGGAGAAGAGAATTATTCTTCCTAGTAATACACACAAACACTCTGAATAGGAAAACTGTCTCTATGTTATATGTAACTGGGACAATGAGTACATAAAATATATATGGCTATCATATTGCTTCTAATTTGGTACATTTTCTTTTAATCCTGATAATTTATTCATTTAACACATTTATCTTTGATAGATGCCCATCTATCAAAATGCTATCCACTGGTCTAAGGAATTTCAGAAAACCATACCAGCATATTTGCTACTTCCATTGTCAATCTTTGTCTTGCTTCTGCAGCCACGACTGGCATCTTCATATACATTGTTCAGAGAAAGTTGAGGTAGATCCTCCTGATTTTATTTTGCTTCTTTTCCACCAAAAGCTACCAGCTGAAAAACTCCCACCAACTACTTCCATAATGTAGGCTGGTCAGGAGACATGTTTTGATAGTTAGCTAGACTAGCAAAATGTGTTCCCAGTTTGTATGGATAAACAGAAAAGAAAAACCACCCTGGCTAAACAGCTGGCTGAAAACAGAGTGGCTATGCAGTGAATCAGAATGGTGAAGCAAGACAGCTAAACCCACATTCAAAAGAAACCCATCTAGGAGTTGACTGGTGTAGCTCCAGTCACCTTGGCCTGACTATCCCTTCCCTTGCAACTTTTCCCTTGGGATCAGCTGCCAGTGTTGAGAAAGGAGGCAGTTGAAGAAAGGGAACCAGCTTTTATTGTCTGGGCTTCAAACCTATGGAAACCTGGCAGCTTTCAAGATCTGGCTTTCCTCCTTTACCTTCCACCTCTTCCAGCATGAGAATCAGTTGCCTGAATTGGGGGAGAAGGCAAGTCAATGGGGAGAGTCCGTTTTTAATTCAGAGATCTGCTAATTCTTGAGCTGAGAGATAATGGTTAAGAAGAGCCTGGTTTGAAAACACTGGATTTCTCTTTGCCCAAACCAGAAATGTCCTGAAGAACAATGTTGTGGTACCAGAAGCAGGGAGATTGGTATTCATATCAGATTATGCCCACAATAAAATTGCCATGGGAGGAAACATTGTTTTAGCATTGGAACAGGTAAGGACAATTCAGATATGGGCTGGGAATAAGATGAAGGTAACCTCCTGGGAAGTCATAGAAAAATGAGGTTTCCAGGATATATTTGTCCTGGGGTTAAATGCAAATGGGGAAAGCCCTCAATCAAGAATGAACTTGCTCTAAATCTCAAAAGCTAAATTCTTTTTTATGAAGAACATATTGATGAGGCCCCCAAATCCAAGAAAGACATATAATGATTCTTCCAAGCAGATGTCTTTGTTTTCCCACAGCCAGAATCTTACCAAATTAAAGTACTCTATTTATATAAGCTTATAAAATAAGAACTGTCAAGGAGGGACTGTCTTCATCCTCTTTGTCTCACACAGACTATCTGAACTGAGCTGTGTCTTACTCCTCTGGAAAGTACCCTTTCCCTCCTGGGAATCCAGACCATTACAATCAACCACAGGCACAGTCATTATGAATAGAAGGACAATCTATTTGATTTATTTTATTTTATTTTGTTTGTCAAACATGTACAAGATAACAAGTATAGGTATGAACATAAACATGAACAAAGGAAGTAAATACAGATAAATGGGGACAGTAAGCCAGGGATGGTAGGCACACTGGTGCACTTATACACCCTCCCTTTAGGAGCACTTAAGAATGGGGTGAGGTCCACGGTAGACAGTTTGAGATTGAAGCTGTGAGGGTTTGAGGCTGTAACAACGGAGTCAGGTAGGGCATTCCAGGCATTGACCACTTGGTTGATGAAGTCATATTTTCTGCAATCGAGTTTGAAGCGGTTGAGCTTGAGTTTGTATCGATTGTTTGCCCATATATTATTGTGATTAAAGCTGAAGAAGTCATTGACAGGCAAGACATTGTAGCAGACAATTTTGTATATTATGCTTGAATTGGACCACAGGCGGTGCAGTTCCAGATTGTCCAAGCCCACAATTTCAAGCCTGGAGGCATAGGGAATTCTATTGTGAGTAGAGACATGGAGTACTCTTCTCGAGAAATACCTCAGAACCTGCTCAATTGTGTTAATGTCCGACATACAGTGTGGGTGCCAGGCGGATGAGCTGTATTCAAGAATTGGTCTGGCAAAGGTTTTGTATGCTCTAGTTAGCAATTGAATTTTGTTCAAGAAGAAGCTTTGCAAAATTAGGCTAACAACTCTTAATGCCTTTTTGGCAATGCCGTTACAGTGAGTTCTGGGGCTTAGATTGTTTGACATGAGCACTCCTAGGTCCTTGACAGAGTGAGGGTCATCTACAAAATCATTTCTGCCCAACTTGTATTTGGTGTTCTGATTTAAGACTGAGTACCTACCCAGCATTCTGTTTCTAGTTGTTGCCAGCCAGAACATATGCATGAAAGAAGAAGAAACTGTTCTGAATACATTGTTTCTATTAAGGATACTTCCATATCCCCCAAGACATACTGGGGTACTTCTGTACTAGAAATGTAGAATAGAATTGGCACTTACTATATGAGTCATCTATGCAATACTGTCATCTATTTGGTCTCACCCAATGATTTCCGTCCACACTCATTCTGTTTTTCCTCAACTTCAGTTCAGGCATTCAAAACACAAGAGCCTGAGAATGCAAAAAGATCTGCCAAAGAAATATATCATTTGAGAGATGTCAGTGGGGGTTAACATTTTACCGGAATCATCACATGGACTGAATGCCTGAACAACAAGTTGGACAACAACAGACCTATGAAGGCACTGGGAAAAAGAACTAAATAATAGTCCAACTTTTGTAAATATATTTATTCATGTTACTTTTTAATTATTCCAAGAAATGTTATTACAAATTGGTATCACAAATCGACCCAGTCATTTAATACATTTTTATGGTTAAATATAGAATTGAAACAGGGTTTCCTTAAACATAATCATACATTCTATCTGATCAGACTAATGAGATGCTTTTAGGTCAGTAATGTGATTATCCCAATAACACTCTGCTTTAGACTTGAAATTAGAGACAGATAATATATACTGCATTGAGCTGGAAGAAAAGTGGGATATAAATCAAATGAATAAGAAAATTAACAACACTAGTAATAATAAAAAACATGAAGCAATCAGACAATAATTTTAACTACTTTATAAGTTGTACAAGTTTAATTTAAGAATTAAAAGAATAAAAGAGAAAAACATATTTATTCCAAAGAAGATGACTGTGAATTTAAGATGATCCATGGGGATCATATGGAAAACTCCTGTGTCACTTGTTTTTTAAATGATATGTCAAGAAACCATTTCCACAAGTAAAAATGTTTGGTCCCGATAAAAGGTGGGAAGAGGATTGAAATCAAATGCATTTAAATTATAATCAATTGTCTTTAAAGTAATGAAATATAATTACTATGATGAGATAAAGTTTTAAATCATGTAATAACGTCTCTCCTTTATGTCAAAAGTTACCATTCAGTGGTAATTCTCTTGGGTGTGTGTGTGTCACAGCTGATGTTCTCCCTGAGATGCCCATAGATTTTAGGTTCGAAATCAGGCATGGAGTCAGCCTTCATCTGTTATCACATTTTCGGTGCCTGGAAAATGGGGAGTGAAGTATTGCTTGAGTGACAGCAGAGTCCATGTGATCTACCCATGATAAGGTTTGTGACCTGTATTTATATGCATTCCAGGGTTATTTTTAACCATCCCTTCTGGCTTACAAGAAAGTGGAAAATGACAACGCAAGTTACTGTAGCAAGAGCAGGTACAATCGGACATGAAGAATATAGCCTGTATAGCAGCATGAGTGAGGAGGAACTTATTCAGATGGCCATTGAACAGAGTTTGACAGAAGACCCTGCTGAGCAAATAGCTGCGCAGAAGACAGTTACTGCCGCACCACCTCCCTGTGAACCTTACTGTCAGAACTTCTACCTTTATCCTTGGGAAAGGTAAGCATGCCAGGGAGAAAGCACAAGGGAGGGAAAACTCAGACCGGAATTCTGCACACGTCTACACCTCAGTGTTAATCTTTTTCTGATACAGTTTTCTTGAAGCTTTGTGGAACTTCCCCAATAGATATTAAGCAGAATAAAATGATTGCTCCAGGCAGTAGTTTTGGAGGGGCTGGCAGCAAGGGGTAGAGGAAAGACTCACGTACCATGCTCTTTCTAAAGTAGCCATTTTCTGGCATGGTGGAGGCCGCCGGTCCTTTGCCAGTGTGACACTTGCTCATTCTGCTTTATGACATGTCTTCCTGGGCCACCTTTGATTTCAAATATAATATTTTCTCCAACCAGTTCTATACAGGTAGTCCTCCACTTACAACAGTTCATTTAGAGACCGTTCAAAGTTACAATGGCACTGGGGGAAAAAAATGACTTATGTCTGTTTTTCACACTTTATGACCCTTGTAGCATCCCCATGGTCACTTGATCAAAATACACACAGCTGGCAACTGATTCATATTTTATGATAGTCGCAACATCTCAGGGTTATGCAATCACCTTTTGCAACCTTCTCACAAGCAAAGTCAATGGGGAAGCCAGATTCACTTAGCAACCGTGTTACTAACTTAACAACTGCAGTGATTCACTTAACAACTGCAGCAAGAAAGATTGTAAAATAGGGCAAAATTCACTGAACAAACGTTTCACTTAGCAACAGAAATGTTGGGCTCAATTGTGATCCTAAGTCAAGGACTATCTGTACTGACTGGAACGTTTTCAGAGATGTTCCAAGGAGTTACATATAATGTAATTATATGTAATGTGTATAATGTGTAGCTTGGCCCTGAGTTAGGTTCCAGAAGACAGCTTAAAAGGCATGGCTCTTTCACATGCAAGTATTCTCCCTCACTCCCCTAATTAGAACCTGGGGATTCTTTCATAACTACTCTATTTGAATCTGGATTTCCTTTGTAATAAGAAAAGTTAAATTATTCTTCTCAGTCAGGTATGAGGGCTTACAACCTTCCAGGTTGTGTTGAATTACAACACCCCATATACCCTCTATTGGTCATACTGACTGGAGCTGCTGATAGGTGTAAATCAGCAGCACATGGTGGGTCACACTTTGCTTATCTCTAAAATCTTTACTTGCCAAGTTTGCATTCTTAATTAATCTTAAATCATCCATTTTCAATATAATTCCATATCACGTCTTTCCCCCAAACATCATACTATAGATTTCTAGAAATAAAAAAAGGAGGTTCTTGCATTCAAATACAACTAAAACACAACTTTAAAAAAACCCCTAAGCTGTCAGTTTAAATCTAATTCAACAGCTAATGCATAACGTTTTTCCTGTTAGTTTTCCTGGAGGAAGAGGTAAGATTAATTTAATCTCTCTTGACAAACAGTTCTGAAGTTTAGAGACAAGCTATTAAGAAGTCTTTCATGTTCACAGCAAAGATGCTTCTCAAGCTGAGGGACAGAGAGAGAATCTGAATACCCAAAGATAATATAGTTTTCCATAGTTTTCTTTGCTGGCAAAGAAGAAAAGGATGGTTTTCTCATCTCATCCAAGTTGGATTAGAATCCCATGGGTGTCAAGCTTGTGGTGTCATGTTGCCATCACGTGACATTTCGCTTTTTTTTTTCCCTTCGCAGAGCTGGGGTGGGCATGGCCTGCATGTGATGCATCCAGCCCATGGGCCGTCAGTTTGACACCCCTGGATTAGATGAATGCAGGACTATTGATTGTAAAATGTAATCCAGCACACCTCAAGCAGTAGGCTAGTTTGGTAGACTGAGAGCAAAGTGTGTGGCTTAGAGAGTTCTGTCTGCAAATAAAGGGAACGGTTGGGTTTCCCAAGGTGATCCAGAGGTAATATTGACTCCACTTGCAAGTTGTTTTCTCTGACAGAATTTATATTTGACTCAACTCTAGCAGCCTTTATCCAACTGCAGTGATTCACTTATCAACTGTAGCAATAAAGGTTGTAAAATGGGGCAAAACTCACTTAACAATGGTCTTGCTTAGCAACAGAAATGTTGGGATTAATTGTGGCCCTAAGCTGTGGCCTACCTGTGTTCCAAGATTCAGACGTCACAATGGAGAAATCTTCTTTTCCCGTCCCCACCTCACTTCTTGTGCCGCAGGATGACATTTAAAGGCCAGTTGGGTTACTCAGCCCTAGATAAATTGTGCACCTCCATGATGAAGGATGTAAAGAAAGAGGGGCAAGAAAGGTGAAAAAAATGAAGCTGCTTCCACTTAATGTGCCGGTGAGCCAGGTATCCTTGGTTTATGAATGAGTCCCCCCTTCTCTGACTTGCCTAAATTGATGGCCTTTCACAATTTAGTTGCATTGCTCTTTTGGTTCCCCCTTTAAAAAGGCTTTTAAAAGAAAATGGAAATCTTTATGTCATGGGGAGAGGGGAACAAAATCTCTTGTATCTATATTGATCGCATTTACCTTTCAAAATATTTTTTTAAATAATCAATTAAAATACTTGCTAAAGTCTGTACGTAAAGATTGCTTCCATATATGCTTTGGCCCATCATTGGAAACCTCTGATGACCGGAAAAGCTGCATCTGATATAATTCTATCTGTAGGGCAACTCGAAAAGATATTGGAATCTTATGAAATTTAGGCCCAACCTAGCAATCTCCTCCTGGCCTGGTTTAGTTAGTTGTGCAAAGCTGTCTGACATAGCATTCTTCTTCAAAGCAGTAAAACAACCACATCTTTTGCAAGACACGCACAACTACTTCCAAACCTTCTCTAGATGTCTATCCATGTGCACCCACACCCCATTCTGTCCCTGGCACTGACACGAAATAGTTCTGCTTACGTTCAAGGACTGGACAGTGCTTAAGATGGAAAAGGAGAAGCGGCTTTGGAGTGTATGTGTGGAAGACAAACCAAATACACGTCTGTTTGCAATTTTTTAAAGAAGCTCACATTTTCCTGGGATTGTGTGGCTGCCTCCCAGACCTGTCAGAAAAGCCGTATTGGGTTTACAGAGTTGCAAGCCAGTTTATGAGTCTTGGGCCCTGAAGTACTTTCTGTCTTCAGATCTGAAATCCTGCATACACACATGCAGATAGCAGAAGCAATGTTCAGAGTACAAGCATTGCCAAAGATGTGGTTGTTTCAGGCTTGAAGAAACAGTTCTTTCAGATGTTTTACACAACCTTGTCACTCAGAACCAACCTCAGAGCTTTCTTCTTCTTTTCATTTCTGAACAACACTCTCAGGCCTTTCTTCCCTCCGAAGTGAAAATGCCTTCAAGTCCTTACTCAGCCCGCTGTGTGGTAGTGGGATTAATCTCACTGCAGTCATATATGGTCATTTAAATCCCATGACACTTCCTCTGAGGGCCAAAAATAATCTAGGAGTGAAAGAGCAGCTGAGAGCAAGGCCTAAAAAAGCCAAGACCATCTGCTTTTGTTTAAGCCTCAGAAAGTCTACAGGTTCTCTTTGTCTCTCTTCTTCGGTCTCAGTTTCTGATTTCTTTACAAGACCAGATATGATTTGCTTTTCCTATTCGGAGTATTTTTCGCTATTTTATTCATGCTGTCATCACTTCAGGCATGCTGGACAGTCCGGAGGCCAGACTTCAGCATCCGGTTCAGGAGTCAGGCGAAGGTACGATGGCAGCTTCTTCATCTTACCCCAGGCTGAGTAAGTTCTTCCTTTCCCTTTTCTGTTAAAAAATGTTGTTTTTATGAGGTAGGCTTGTTTAGCCAGCTGGAAGGACGTTTTAAGCAGTTCATGAAGAATTTACAAAACTAACTGAAGGAAACTTTGCTCCCTTGGACTGTTTGCCCCCCTTCTCTGTTTCTACCTCTGCTTGAGCTTCTCTCTCTTGAAAGCCTAATAGTTAACTCCATTTGGTTTTGGTGTCACTTGTAGGATTTTCTGGTGCACTGAGTTGAGTCAGAAAAAGTAAGAATGAGTGGCTTCTCTAGTGAGTAATTTTGACTGCCATTTTGCTAGATTTTTTTTTCTTTAGCTGCATTGCCACAACGCATTTTACTCCGATATAGAATAATTAGCAGTAATCAATTTTTCATAGTCCTTGAAGGAAGTATAATGTATATATTACTGCATGCTGCAAAATATGTCAGCTCTCTGATGAGGGCCCTAGTATGGCCATAATACATACATGTTCTTTAGTAGTTAAATGAACTACAATGCCTCAATATGATTAGTATACCGATAGTCCTTGACTTATGACTACAGTTGAGCCTAAAATTTCTGTTGCTAAGTGAGAAATTTGTTAAATGAGTTTTGTCCCATTTTATGACTTTTCTTGCCACAGTTGTTAAGTGAATCACTTCAGTTATTAAGTTAGTAACATGGTTGTTAAGTAAATCTAGCTTCTCCATTGACTTTGCTTATCAGAAAGTTGCAGAAGGAGATCCCATGACCCTGGGATAGTGCAACCGTCATAAATATGAACCAGTTGCCAAGCATCCAAATGTAAACCACATGACAATGGGGATGCTGTAATGGTCATAAGTATGAAAAACTGCCATAAGTCACTTTTTTCAGTGCTGTTATAACTTTGAATCGTCACTAAAGGAACTGTTGTAAGTTGAGGACTTTACTGTATTTACTGTATCTGTATTTACAAAACAGTTTTGACAGCTGCAGTTTTGTCAGATCTGCCTAGTTAGTGGGGTGGGAGACCAATAGAGAATGTCAGAGATGCAGACTAGACTGGGAAGACAAAATAATCCCAAAAGAATGTAATGGCGACCCATTTTGTACTGTTGCCAAGAAAACTATGAACTGAATTTGAGTTGAAGGTGACTTTAGTTTTACATATTATGTTTGGCACTGGTAACATTTCCTTTTATATTTTCATCTCTATAATATTTTGTTTCAGTTTGCTTCCTGAATCGCTTTCCCTTTTACATTTATTGTGCAGCTTTGTCTATCCTTGTGGAATGTGGTGACATCAAATGGTACTTGATAAATAAATATGCAAACAGGCATTGCAAATCCTGTATCAGAAATAATTATAGAGAAAGTGATCGATTCTCCCTTTTGTTTTAAAGAGTGCTAGATCCTGTAGTGTTGGTGATCAAGGAAGGAGATGAAACAGCACTGCAGAACATGATACAAGCAGGAAAAAACCTTGCACAGCCTAACAAGGATGGATGGTTGCCACTCCATGAAGCTGCTTATTATGGACAAGAGGGCTGCTTGAAACTGCTGCATAGATGCAAGTATCAGGAAAGGGGATGATTGTAGAGAGGATGAAAGACATTTTATGATACAAAGTAACCTATAACGTTGGATTATAACATAGAAAAGTAGCTTGCGTATGCAGCTTGTTGCTACATATGCAAATTTTATTTAAACTGTTACCCCAAATTTGAACATAATGAGTTTATTATCTGCAAATAACAATGAAAGCAAGTTTTCATAATTTCATTATTTATGTATTTTTTTACTTAGAAACTCAAATGGTTATTTATCTTATTCAACGTAATCCTGGGTAGCTTACAATAAGGTTAAATAAATGACTACCCCATGACTACTAACTATCTTTCTTTCTCTCTCTCTCTTATTTATTCATTGATTCATTGATTCATTTATTTATTGATTTGGATGCAAGCACCTTTGATTCAAACCCAGCTTAGTTGATAGTTTAAAAAGGCTGTAATGCTCTTTCATAAGAAAGCTGTGGACTTAGTATATGAAACTCTTGTCTGTTTATACTGTTGTGCTGATATAAGACAGTGTGCTGATGGTGATGGTGATGATGATGATGATGATGATGATGATGATGATGATGATGATGATGATGATGATGATGATGATGATGATGATGATGAACAACTTAGGCAGTGGGACTTTCCAAAGCTATTCTACAATGATCATATCTTCCTACAAAAGCAAATCAATACAATACATACCAATTAAGTCCCAAAGACATTAATCTATAATATATGCTATCTACTAAAGTACTTTACTATCTCATATAGGTTCTAATAGTAATTGCCATGGGCGAGCTTTTAGCCTTGATCATTCAGGTGTATTAGATTACAACTTTATTTTATCTGCTTAGCTATGCTGCCAAGAACAGAGCTGTGGTTTCATACAACCGGGCTACATCAGTTTGGAGAAGGCTAAATAATACTCACCATTAATATTATCTAGATGCACTGTATGCCTTGCTTAATGTGGTTCAATGTTTTCTCAATAGCTTTCCCTGGGACAATTGATCAACGCACACTTCAGGAAGAAACAGCACTCTATTTAGCAACAAACAGAGGGAATATTGATTGCATGCATTCATTGCTCCAGGCTGGAGCAGAACCTGATATTGCAAACAAAGTCAGGGAGACCCCACTTTATAAGGGTATGTCACTTCATTCATGTTGGATTTTGAGCTAGAATGTATTGGTGTCTTTAGATTTGGAAATATTTTCTGCCCTGGAACCTTTACACATGTAATGAGTGTTGAATGTTCATAATTTGTCTTGAAAGTAGGATATGCCAGAGAAATAAAGAGGTTCCCATTCTTTTTCCCTCCAATGTTTCCCCCAATATGCCCTTGGAATTTCCATTTCTGGTTCTTACCTTACTGGTTATAAAATTGTTTTGGCCCCAAGAAATACATTTGTTCCATTTAACAAACATAAATTAATGGATTTCAAATTATTTTTTCCCCCAAATCTCGCCAGAGAAATAAAATAGAAGGTAGGTTTGTAAGCATGGCCCATGCTGTAGCTAGTGTCATAATTAATAAAATAAATGCTCTCAACATGCAGATTTTCTTTCTTTTGACATGACAGCCTGTGAACGCAAAAATTCTGAAGCCGTGCAGGTGTTACTGCAGTACAATGCTGATGTGAACCATCGCTGCAATCGTGGATGGACGGCTCTTCATGAAGCTGTTGCTCGAAATGATTTAGAAATAATAGAACTTTTAGTTCAAGGAGGCGCTAAGGTTGAATCTGCAAACTGTTATGGAATTACCTCTTTATTTGTAGCGGCTGAGAGTGGCCACTTAGAAGCCTTGAGATACCTGGCGAAATGTGGTAAGTACCAAATGCAGGAAGCCACAACCAAACCATTGATGCATCGGTTCTAGTCTGCACATCATTCATTCATTTTTCATTTGTGCTTTTCTTTAATCAGCCTATGATTTGTTATTGGTTTCGTTTCAAGTACATTTAAATATTTATATTTACTATTATTTTGTTTATAAATAAAACAGAAACAATAGCAATATCAAGAAACATCATTACACCTGTATATTATTCCAAGCTTTAAAGCCTCTCTGAGAAGCCTAAAATAATTGTATTCCTGTTGTAAATGTACAATATTTGCATTAATTGAATATTCATTTTTTTCTTATTGAAAAGAAGTCTAGTGTTGGCCTTTGTAATTGTGTTTCTAGTTACAGTTTAGTTAAGTCTGCCAAATCTAACATAGTTTTCTGTTGTTTGCAAGGGAAACAAATTCTGCTTGGCAGAGATTTGTGCAGCTGAATTTTAGGCATGTTTATTTAAATGAAACCACCACCCTATTGAAAGAGGTTTGTTGTCAAAGTGTGTGTGTGTGTGTGTGTGTGTGTGGTGTGGTGTGTGAAAAATTTCAGGACATTGAGATCAAGCAGCAGACTGACATATTCATTTCTTTAGGGTATTTCGCTGTCATATTTGCAAAAATGATTAAATTGGTACAGAAGCATTCAAAAGTAATAACTTGTGAGATAAAACATCAAAATAGTGAAATCTGTTAAAATAGTAACCAAGCCACTATATCACTTTAAAAAATAGAGTTTAAAAAGACGCCAATTGTTTTTAAGTTATTCCAAGTCAAAGGGCATGTTTTTCAATAAAAATCTTATTACCATCTTTTTAGTCAAAAATAGTAATATCCTAATTCCAACAAAGCATTCATTATTTCTTTTAACTGTGGAATTAGAAAGTTATGGGCTTAATTAAAAGAAGTAGAGTTATTTTCAATCTACAAGCTAAAATGAACCCAAACTGGACCATTTCCAGGGCTACGTTCTCTTTATCTAATCTAATATTGACCAAATTAAGTCTCAGCCAAGTAACTTTATCTGCAAAGAACAAAGCTGTCCCAGTCATTTTTTTTGTCTGCATCTCTATCTCCCCCTCACTTGGTCCAGCCATTCCATGGACCTCATGGGGATGCTCCTAGAAAAAAGATTTCTTGAAACCCTAATCAAAAGAGATCATTCAACCATATCATCTCTCTTGTCATAACTGACTTTTTTTGCTAAGCTGAAAAAGGAAGATAAACAGCTGGAAAATACAAGGAGATTATGTTTTACGGTGTAAATTTTTTTATTCTGTGTGCATTGAATCAAATTATTGTATGATTTCCAGCACTTCACAAGCATAAAGCAGCTTTTGGAAATATTTATGTTTTCTTTGGAGTAGACATTTCTGGTAAAGAACTATGTGCTCTTATTAATCCCATATCTTTTGAGATTCTGCTTTACACATCTTTCATTCCCAGGTGCTGATATCAATACCCAAGCTAGTGACAAAGCTTCAGCTCTCTATGAAGCTTCTAAAAATGGACATGAGAAGATTGTGGAATTTCTCTTGTCTCAAGGTGCTGATGCTAATAAAACCAATAAGGATGGGTTCTTACCAATTCATGTAGCCTCCAAAAAAGGCTATTATGAGTAAGTTGCTTCTTTAATTTTCAATATTTGGTCAGTTTAAACAAATGAAGCTTAACTGTGCATAAACTGTAGGTTAAAATAAAAAAAAATCAGTTATTTTCACTTCAGCAGTTGATATACAAAAATTCAGTTATCATCTAAATAAAAAATAATCAGGATGTGATAGATCATATACAATTTAGAATACCCAAAATAGCAAGAGAGAGAAAAATATTCAAGTTTATACTGTGGATATATGTGATATATCTTTCTCTATTCCATATACACAACTTTTATGCATGAAATTGTGGCTGCAGAGTTATTATGGTTATTTATTGTGAATTAGAATATAAAAAATAAAGGCAAGAAAAGCTTCTGTCTTAAAATCTAAAGTTTATTTGTGAAGGTACAAGACAAGGAACAGAAAGAAGTAAGAATAACAAAAGATGAATCAGTGCAATTGCCTTGATGTTCTAATAGTTGGTTAGATTTGAATCATGGGAAAAATGGGTTCTTTAGGCCACAAGGAGAGGGAGAGGGAGAGGGAGAGAGGGAGAGAGAACAAGAGATCAGCCCAAATCAGTCCACTGGAGCATGAGGGTCTCTTACTTGAAGGTTATCTACCATACCCATTTATAATCAATAACTTTGATTGTATTTGTGTTTTAATTTCATTTTTGCCAGGATTGTGAAAATGCTACTCCCAGTAACAAGTCGTACTCGCATCAAGCGTAGTGGCATCAGCCCTCTGCATTTGGCGGCTGAGCGCAACCATGATGATGTCTTGGAAGAGCTGATTGATGCTGGCTTTGATGTAAATGCCACCCTTTCTTTTGAGCGTTCTCGACTCTATGAGGATAGGCGCACCAGTATCCTCTATTTTGCAGTCATAAACAACAATGTATATGCCACTGAGCTGCTGCTTGAGACTGGCGCTGATCCCAATGTTGACCTTATCAATCCATTGCTCATCTCCATCCGCCATGGCTGTTTGAAGACAATGAAACTGCTTCTTGATTACGGAGCTAACATTAATGCCTACGTTGCCTCTCATCCTACAACTTTCCCTGCTACCGTAATGTTTTCAATGAAGTATCTTGTCCTGCTGAAATTTTTGATGGACATGGGCTGTGATGCCAACTCTTGCTTTACATGTTGTTATGGGTGTGGCCCACATCCTCCTATTGATATTAGAAGGGACAGATATAATGATCCTGCAGTGAATAATGACAACAAAATTGTACAGGTAAATTTATTTTTATTATCTCATCTTTTCTATGACATTTAGAGGAATACATGGGAAAAATAGCTTAGAGGTAAGCAACATAGGTTTTTTTTTTAATTAGAATAGCTACAAGTTTAAATTCTGGTTTCTCCAGTTTAATCGATATCAACCCATCTTATTATCTAGTCCATAGAAATTCAGGCTACTTTGCCTTTGGCAATATCATCCAGCCTCCAGAAATCAAATTTCTTATTAGCTCCTAGACAGCTGAATTAATCACAAAATTAATATAAAGAGTTACTTTGTGTGAGATGGGCAGCTATAGACAGACAGACAGACATATAGAATGCAGGAAGGATAGCATTTATGTAGTTAAGTTTTGAGGTCTTCTGTATTTTTGGTTTTCAAGCCTCTCTTTATACAGTACATATTCTACTTCCTACAAACAAGGTTTTGTTTAGTAGAGAAAACAGCAGTTGCTACCATCCCAGATACTGTGGTCCAGTAGATTATGATAAAAAAAATTAGAGGGTTGCTCTCCATTTTCATGTGGCAGGTGGATAAACTTAGTATAGTCTCCATAATAAAAATTATCAAGTTAACTCGGTAAAATCTGTGTGTCGAAGCAAAATCAGTTTAAAAAACAGTCAATTATTGCTGTTAGGTGCCCAGCATATTAATAACATTTTGTTAGTTTAGAAATAGGTATTTTTGAATTGACGTGTAGTTAGTTGTTTTATGGTTTTTCATCTTAATATCTTGTTTCTTTTGTTTTTCTGTGAACTCTGAGGTTCCTCAAAGTCTTATGATACCTAATGTCTAATTTTGGTACAGAAAGTTAAAGAATGAACATGTTTGTACACTATATTTAGTAAATAGGATGTGAGTTTTACTGGTATTTTATTTGCCACTAGAGGGCATTTAAATTATTTTATGGAAAGTAACTTTTTTTTTTCAACAGCATGTTCTTGCTTTATTATTCTCCTTTAAGTAATATTTGACACATCTACAGAATATTTACTTTCCTTTCAATACAAACTGGTTGGGTGAAGTTTTTGTTAATATGGAAACAAAAATTTCTTTCTCTGAGTGATGCTGGCATGTTGGAAAGCATATCATATTGGTATATGAACAGTCATGCTGAACAAAAATTGATCCTTTATACTTACATTAGGTGCTGTTATGCAGACATATAACATATAGCTAAAATAATATACAATTCAGTAAAATAATAAATACTGCTTACTATTACTTTAGGGTGAGTAGAAAAAGAACTGTAACCATCGGCAAGAGTCCAATAAGGACTATGTCTTAATTATGATCTATAGTGCTCCAGAACAAGATAGCAGAATTCCACAATGGGACAACTCGTTGCGCCAACTTACCATGGGACACTTCGCCTTAGGACAACTCGCCACAGGACAATTCCAGACAGGATAGCTCAAAGCAATAAATAGTATGTCAGAGTTCTGACTAATGAATCCAAGCAAATCAGAACTCTGAGACTAGAATCTTTCTCAAATATCTTCTTTATTGAGTACATCATATCAGCACAGCTCTAAAGGAAAACCAACTCTAAATATTTCCCGCGGTTTAAGCATAATTCAAATTAGGAAATAACCCCATCCCCAAGTGTCACAGGTCACATTGGCCAATTAGGTCAATTGGTGGGCTCTCCAGGCACTCCTTCCCTGACCTTATCTGTTGCCAGTAGAGATGACCTTGGTTCTCATAAAAAAGCTCTCTGTTGTGTCTAGTCAGGCATTCTAACCTCCTTCCCCCTCTGTGTGGCAACTGAGGAACAGAAAAATGGCTGCTGCCAGGTTCGGTTTGAAGTTGTCATAGTATCTGCCACTGTTTCTTTGATATCATGTCCATTCCTAAAAATGGAAATAACATAGAAGAAAAAGTGATGGATAACATTTATCGCACTGTGATTGTCCCATGGCAAGTTGGCCATGGTAAGTTGGCTGTGGCGAGATGGCCATGGAAAATTAGCTTAGACCTGCAGAATTCTGTACTGAATAGCTTCCAGACTGTAGGCAGAGTCTTATTTTTGAATGCAGAGTATAAATTTTCATTCCACATATAATAAACAATAGATGGATTTTTACGCAGAAAAGAATCCAAAATACAAATGGTAACATTAAATATTCTGTTCTCTCCATTTCCGTTTGGGTATCTGCCTTGGTGTCCCTATATTGATTTATGTAGGAATCAGTAGATTTTAGCTTTTCCTGCAGAATGGTCATCTATGTTGTAGAATTTCTTTGTCTTGAGTTTTTTTGAAAATCTCCCAGCTTTCTGTTGTGATGAAATAAATCAGTGATTAATGCTATTTTTTTTCTGGAGTAATAATAAAGAAATGACCTTCAAGGACAATAAACAGGCTATAAATATGAATCCAGACACATATCATACTTGATAAATTCTCCTTTGATTCACCTCGATTTAGTTACAGGTATATTCCATTCCAGTATTCTCTAAACAAAAAAAAAGTATAAATATATTAAGGAATACAGTAGACTGAAATTCTTTCATTTGGAATGTCAGTCCAAAAAACATGTCTTTCACTGGATTCATTCAACTAAACCATTCTGAATATTTTGGAGAAAAACAAAAATGTGTATCTAATTCTAGGCAGAATTGTGTATCTAAATGTGTATGTAATTCTAGGCAGAATTAAAGCACATTTGCAATGATGTTAGAAGAGCCTAATATTATCAAGCCCCTGAGACCCATCTGGCCCTGATTCAGTCAGCATTCTACAAAGCCTTACAAGCATGGCTGTTTTGGGGCATGGGGTTAGGAGGTTAAGGTGGCCAGTGAGTTGGAGATTGTTTGTTTGTTGCCCTTGGTGCCATTCTGTGTATATATTCTCTGTATTTTTATATTTATCATTATTGGATCTTTGGGGTATTGTTCTTGTTTTGTTTCTATTGGGTTTTAGTTTGATTAGTTAGCCAAAGTTGTTCTTGCAAGATGGGCAGCCATAGAGATAGATTAAATAAATAAATGTTCCATTGTTTTATACTTTCATGATGTATAACATACTAGAAATGGGGCGATCACTCATCTGACCTCAGACAGCAAATGCTTTCCCCCCCCCCCCACTATTGGAATACAAATTCCCTTCTCACCCTTACAAGTGATATGTCTCCTTCTCAATCTTGGTTCTCCACCAGAAGCTGTGGGTTTGAGGGTTCTCTGTAGCATCATAGCTGTTCCTAGCATTACACTCTTCTGGACAAAGAGTTCTGATGTTATTCCTGGGATCTGTTGGAACCACTCTCCCAGCTTAGGAGGCACAGCCCTGAGTGGGCCAACAACCACTGGAATCACTTTGGCCTTTACTTTCCATATCCTCTCTAGTTCCTCCTTTAGGCCCTCCTCCTAGGAGTATGAGATACTGGAGAATAGATTATACATATATTAGAATTTAATTCATTATAGCTACTATCACGTATATTGAGAAAATAAATTATGTTTCTGTGAAATAATTATTGCAAATAATTATACTTACAGCTGTCCTATGTTGCTATGTCTTGTATTTTCTTATGCCTTTTGATCATTTACAGTGTTGATTATATATAATTTATTCTTTCCCACTTACCCCAGTTTTGTGAAATGGTTTCAACCCCAGAGATGAGTCGTTGGGCAGGCCCTATTATAGATGTTCTTTTGGATTATGTGGGCAATGTGCAACTTTGTTCCCGGTTGAAGGAACACATTGACAGTTATGAAGATTGGTCCAACATTAAAGTCAAAGCAGGTTAGTTACGATATGGGCTCGCACTTCTATTATTCAAGAATAATAGAATACACCAGTAATATTTTGTAACGCAACTGTTACTACTAAATGCAGTGGCACTTTTATATGTGAATAATGGCCAACTTATAAAAGTTACTACATAGGAAAAAATATTCAAGCCTCTAAGGTATGTTGAGTGTTAACTCAATGACTCACAAGAATGATATAATATATAGTCTGATTGTCAAGAGATACCATCTAATGATTTGTTCAAATTACTTTATTAAAATACGGTTATGGGGGTTTTGGAGGTTTTTAAGAAGAGACTGGACAACCATTTGTCTGAAATGGTAGAGGGTCTCCTGCTTCAGCAGGGGGAAGACCTCCAAGGTCCTTTCCAACTGTTATTCTATTAATCTGTTGTTCTGTTAAGATCTGATGATTATCTTACTAAGTTGAGATATGCATACATTTTAACCGTTCATATTTAGTTACTTTATTTAAAAAGTCCCTAGTTTTTTAATGTATGTTTGTGGTACAGTGCCTTTGAAATATATATTCAAGATTTCATGAAAAAATATTAGCTCATAGAGAACTATTGCAGGCCAAAAGTAGTATAAACATAACATGCTACTTGCTTATTTACTTACATACTTGACAATATTTTTTTCATTTCCAGAGCCACCAAGGCCACTTGTACACCTTTGTCGAATCAAAATTCGAATTGTGATTGGAAAAAAACGTCTTTCACTTCTTGAGACTTTACCTTTGCCAAGAAGACTAATTCGCTATTTACAATATGATTTTACCCAGTGACCTCAGGTGAACCTGACAGTCAACCGTTACATGGAATGATAATCATATGTATTATAGAGCGAGCTGCCATGATGGAAACAGACTGACATGATGGAACAGAAAACTTGTTTTGGTATGTAAGAAGAAAAATAAGGATTCCTGCAAGTTAAATCTCAGAACAAATGCAACAGCATTTAGAGTATGGGAAAGAGCTGAAAAAATGAGAATAAATCACTCGGCAAATAGTGAAATGTAGATTGTAATCTACCAATAAATCTCCAGGTGATCTGCATGTCACCAAGAACTTCCAAGTATCCCTGGCTTAACAATGGTGACAGAAATTTTCCTCCTTAATTAAACTGCTAAAATAAATGTTTAAAAACTTGGAAGAAAATAGGAGGTTTTTATGTTGTGAAAGAACATAAGCACAAACTCCAGTTCTAATACTAAAAAGAAATTCCTGATCTGGGCATGTGTCCAGTGGTTCTAAATCTGCCTTCTTAAGCTGTTATTTTGTACTTGATTCTGGTTGATGGACCTCACAATTCTAGTGAAAAATAAATATGCATATCAAAAGCCTAAATTATTCATAACCAGATATAAGGAAGAGGTAGAAAAAGTCTCTCTCCATATAGGTAAATTCAATGAATTATGCAGATGATCACACAGTAATCATTCATAGTGACATCAATCACTTTTTTGCTTGCAGCAATTATAAATATTGCTTCCAACTGTATAATATATTGCATTTTGTATCTGTTGACGTAATTGTGTTAACAGACATTAACAAGTTTATTCATTCATATGGATAACAAATGTATTTTGTCAATAGTCATGTTGGAAAACCATCTTGTTGCAATGCAAAGATTAAAAAAAGTCCAATAATGGTGAGATCAGCATAACATTTCAGTTTTGGAGTTATATTTTATTTTACTTCAGCTTGCTGAACTTACCCTGTTTGACTGTTCTATTCTACATCACCATAATTTCATGTTTTCCCATCTAATTTAACATGTATTCGCCTTTTATTCTTATTTATAAAAACATTTAACATTATTTTCTTGTTCCTGGTTAAGCAATTTTGCAAATACTGGACTTCAAGAAATAAAAGATATTGAAGAATTTAACTTACAGGAAATAAGAACACAACATTTAACTCAGATGTATAGATCTGTATCATATTATATAGATATATGTACACACATTAGTTATGAGGATTAATGTCACTGAAAACCATGGTATTTAACATTATTTTAGCAGCATTGAAGGGGACAGTAGATTCAAATCCTATGTTGTTTCAGAAAGATTTCAGGAGAAAATTCTTGATCTGCTAGTGATGAAAAACAATAATAGTGAGTTGCATCATTGCAAAGCCACTAGGTTAATTTCAGAATAAATAATGTAGCTTAACACGGTTATGAATTGAGAATCCTATTGCTTAATTAGATTATGTCTAATAACTTAGGCTTTCATTAGAATAGTCTTAATGACCAATGATCTATATGTAAGCAATGACTTAGCAGCACTATATTTTTTTAAATAAAACTCTGGTTTGGTGGCATATTTTAGGGAAAGAATTTAGTGGCATTAAGTTAGTAGAAGAAAAATGTATCCTCATGGATGTTGCATTGTAGATACCTTAAACTGACATCCTCTTAATACTTAATACTTTCATAAGAAAGTATTCATCTTTCTAATTCAGATCATCTTTATGGGTCTCTGAAAAGTGCTTCAATTGGTATAATTTATGTTTGCTTTGTAAGTGTGATAACAAAGAAGCTTAATGATACTGCATCTAAGTTAATTTAAACAGATTTAAGCAGAGTTCATTATATGCATTTCAAGAGTGCTTTGCAGAAATGTCTGAAATAAACTGTAGGACATCTTGGAGATATATACAACTGGCTTAATATTCATAATATTGCAGTTCCATAAACATTTTTTTTGAAAAAAATATAAACTTTGAATTGTTTTAATATGACATGATTGAGGATAGCACCAATTCAAAAAAATATATACAATTTCATATTTTCTACAAACTGAGAAATCTAGTTGATTCACTCTTTTTAGGAAATGTTCACATATCCAGTATACTGAACAGAAAGAAGCATTAAAAAAGGCTTCCTAGTTTTTCTCATTATACATACACAGATAAATTGTCAATTTGAATTCCTCACTTATATAACCAGGATTAACTCCAATGGATACCATAGAATGAGGAGGAAATTTTCCACTAAATATCCCTTTGAGAGTTGTCCTTTCACTTCATTATTTCTTGACATACATACATACATACATACATACATACATACATACATACATACATACATACACACACACACACACACACACACACACACAACATTTATTTGCACATTCTGCATGCTACCTCTCTTAATCATTTCACCTAAACCAGCAATAAATATTTGTACAGAAAGATTTTCAAGAAATCTGCTTGGCTAGGTTTACATAGGTCTATTAGCTGAATAATGCCTTAACACTGGTTTAACATATGTAAAATAATATCAATATTATTCTATAAACTAGCCTGCTCCAGGGAAATACAAGTATAATGGTGGATAAGTAGCTTTCTACCACTCCAATGATTTTGTGATTTTTTTTTAACGCACTAGTTTTATCAAATCTGTACAAATTCTGTTGTTTTATACAAGTATAAAATATTATTGTAAATCTTACAGTTAAAAATATTTAGGACTTTAAAATAAGCTTCATAGTTCCATGCTTTATCTGATAGCGTTGAAGACAGAAAGAACATGTTATTATGCTCTATATCATATTCAAAGAACATGTTAGGATTTTTGCAAACTTTTCTATTAACATTATCTGTTTGATCGATTATTTTATAAATGTGTGCCTAACAAGATTGCAATGTAGCTTTGAGATTTTTGTTATGTTAACAATAGATTTTTTAATAAAGTGAAGATTAATGTGAGAGGGATCAGTGTGCCAATATTTTAAAAGCACTGCATTTTAGGCGTTGTTGTTTGCATTAAATTTGAGTAAAATTAATTGCACTGTGTTTTTACTTTTAAGACATTTCTGAAAGGAGCACATACACTACATATATGTTAAATGAAATACATGTAGAAGGAGAGAGAGAGTCTAGATAAATTTGCCCTGTAAAAGCTTAATGCAATATAATCAATCAGACCCCTGCAATGGAAACTGTATTTCCAGGTACATTTGGCTACCATGTTTTTCTAACTCTAATTTATAAACATAAGTTCAATTATATATTTATCTGATATTGTGTAAACGTTATGCATTCATAGACTGCTACATGGGTTGCCTTCTCTCGTGATTTTGTAAAACATTGTGCTTGCAGAACTGATTTTTCTGTTACTGTGAGTAGGAAAGTTCCTAGAGTAAATAGGAATGTTGAAATAAGAACAAGTTTATGCGTATACCGACATCTCTCTGCTTAATGGATCAAATAATATTTCAGATATGTGGTAAATTTAAGCAAACATCAGATGCCAGAATCCCAATCAATGATATAGTATGGAACATGTCTCCTGAGATATCTCTTCTATTTTCCACACCCAACACAGAACGTAACACTGAAATGTAGACCTTCATAAATTCTGTTTTTACCAGCATATATGCCCACATTGAAAGCCTGAAAGAAAGTGATCCTTTCCCCCCCCCAGTTAATTAAAATGTCATTGTCTACTCACATAAAATTATTTTCGCTTATCACAAATGACCAAGAGAGACTGTTTAAACAATACACTTACGTGCATAAAAAGGGCACAAAGAAAAATGTAAGAGTTTAGTATCTTTACAATTGTTTTCATTTAAAAATTTTTGAAGGCATATTATTTGATACATGTGCAGTCATAGAGAAAGACCATTGAAGCTATAATTCTTTACAAACAGAACGGTACAAACCTATGTAGGGGAGAATTTCTTGCAAACAGAACATCTAATGGTGAAACGACTTGTTAAAACCACACCACAGCTGTTCTTATTCTATATAGTAAGAACAATATATGGAGTTCTTGTTAATTTCTTTATACTTTAGGTTTGGGCACGCTACAGCACTCCTCATTTAGTGACTGCCTCATACAGTGACAACAGTGATAAAAAAGTAATTTTGTGATCAATCCCCATGTTTATATGAGCTTCTTAGATCTATAAAGCAAAGGAAGCTCAAGGGCAGGCACAATTTCAGTTAGCAATCTCTTCGCATACAGCCAAATTTGTAGTCCCTATTGTACTTGCTAAACAAGGACTAGTGGAGGCGGCAGAGTTGTTAGAATGCAATACTGCAGGCTAATTCTGCTGACTGCTGACTGCCAACAGTTCGGCAGTTCAATTCTCACCAGCTCAAAGCTAACTCATCCTTCCATCCTTCAGAGTTCAGTAAAATGAGGACCCAGATTGTTGGCGGCAATATGCTGACTCTGTAAACCGCTTAGAGCAGGGCCCCAAATTTTTTGGGTACCAGGGGCTGGTTCTCTGGAGTTTTTTTCCCTGCAGACTGGAGGGGGGTATGGTTTTGCTTGCTGCCTGCATCCCGTGAATGGGGGTTCACTTGTTTGCACAGCCCGATTTCTGGCATGCCATGGACCAGTGCCAGTTCACGGATAAGGGTTGGGGACCCCTGACTTAGGGCTGTGAAAAACTGTGAAGCAGTATATAAGTCTGAGGGCTATTGCTATTGTTACCTGTATATGGTCTGATTTATATTTGGTTTTCCACAATCTCCAGTAAGAATAATTTCTTATAGATAAATCTAAACTTTTCAATTGCAACATCATATGTTATTGTTCCAAACTCTGAAGTGTAGAGAATATACACAACAAGCAATAAAGAAATTAATCCTGACATAATGAAGTTGCTAAAAAAGATAATTTTGAAAGGCATTATAATAATCAGAAACATTGGAAATTTATGCTGAAAAATAAATTTGAAAAATAGGGATATGTATAAATAGTAGCCATTTTCTCTAAATGTCATTCCATATTAGTGAAATGAACAACTCAATGGGGAAATAATCAGAATACAGGTCAAGGTGTTAGATGCCTTGGACTCTTGTGCAATAGGGCTATTAAAATTACAAAAAAAAGTGCTAGTTCAAGCCATAGGACATGTCCTTTGGGAAGACCACAAGACATTGTGCCAATGCCTTAGTATTCAAATGTATCTTTTCTTTAAACAAAGTTATATAGATTCCTTTAAAAATATCCTTTGAAAAGAACAAAATCTCACTTTTGTAAGATATCTGTATTTCAGCTGCTTCCAATATTTCCAAGTCAATTCACTTTTGGTTAAGATCTGTTTCATATCACTGGATCTGCAGCTCAAACAAAGCTGTAACATATAGTTGGAAATTCATTTATTAGTAGCTTAGTTTATTGGTCTCTTGCCAATTTATGCAAATACTATTTTCAAAAGAAAGATAATTGTAATAGCAGCTGAATCACAAGTGAAATGTCTGAAGTGTAAAGTAGCTTTCATAATAGCATTTATCCTGCTGCTTCCCCACTTCTCAAAGGATAATTGTATGGCAGTTTTATTGGTTCATCTAAAACTGCTTACTGTAACCGGTCTATAGGAGTTAAGTCAGTACATTTCTAATACCTGCTATCTAGAGCACTTTGATTTAGAAATTAAGGAAATAAACCTATGCTTTTGTTATGAACAAATCTTTTTCATATTGACATGAGTATCGTTGTCATAGTAAAAAAATCCCATATTGTTTATTCTGTACCAGTAAAATGTATAAATAATAAAGTCATGATTTTCACCCTTACTATAAATGATTGCTTCACATACCTGGGGAGAGGGTAGTGCAAGGCTTCTTGCTTTTAAATGACCAAATTTCATAGAATCATTCAGCTAAAAACAACCAAGGACATTTTTGCTAACAGAGCCTCCTATCCAGAATTAACAACAGATGGGCTATAGATTAAAAACAATTGATGCATTTGCACAAGAGTAAAACAATACACCCCTTTCTTCCTAAAAAGATGACATTTTCCACCTGGAGACATTTTAACAGTGGAGACTCAAACGAAAAATTGTATGGGATTTATTTTTGTTTGTTATAACAGTCTTGGTATTTACATGTCAGGAAAAAAACCCAGCATCCTTATTTACAGAAGTGTGCATTACATTTTCTTACATGACCTTTTTTTAGCAGTGCAGACAAGACAAACCCCTGCCCCTTGAATAATTTCATTATTCACAATTTGTTATTAATTCTTTCTTGCTAATTCAGGCAGGAACAGTCTACCACCAAACTAAAGTGTGGTTTATTTTTAATTTTATTAATTGGTCTGCCGCTCTTGTTTTTTTTATTCTGCCCTTCTTTCAAACAACTCAAGGGGTATATATTTTAAATCCCACACATGCATACTTTGCCTTCACAACCTCTTTGCCAGGCAGATCAAGTTCGGAGATAAGGTCACCAAGAGAACATATCTTAGCAGGAGACCTGATACATTGAATACTGGGTTGATTTCGACACCCTTTCACACTTTCCTGGTTTTTTGTATTCCCTGATGAATCTCCAGAGCAGGGGGACCTGAGATTAAAGAGCAGATCAGCTGGTTTTTTTCAAGCTCTGGAAGTAGCCTAAGGCACTGTTTCAAAATCAGCACCGTGAGCAACCTGATGATTCAAAAGTGAGGTCCTCGAAAGCTGAGGGGAGCAGCTACAGCTAAAGATAACTGAAGACGCTAAAGATGAGAGGCGGCACGGCAGGCTTGGTAGGGATGGGCTTCCATACTACAGGCCGATACACTTTCTGCCCTGGCTGGCAGAAGGCCTCGCCCTCTGTCGGGGAAGGTGAATTTTTCCGCCACAAACCCAAAGCCGAGAAGGGGGCCACAGGGGGCATGGTGGCAGGCAATGGGGGCGGATAGACACCAGGGGAGGCCTGTGACCCATGGTACTGAAATGGACAGCAGCCCCAGGTCCTGAGTCCCTTGAGGGCTGCCTCGGCCTCTGGCCTGTGTGTGGGGCTCTCGAGAACTGTACCAGTGCCGCTGCTGTTGAGGCATATTTTATTTTTTTTTCCCTCGTAAGGAGGCAGGTCTTTGGAGGATGACGACGGTGATGAGGAAGAAGAGGGCGATGAGCAAACTCCCACTGGAAAGATTGCGCCACTGACAACATCGGGGGAGCCCAGAGCAGGCCGGGGTTCTTCCCAAAAAGAAGCGGGTAGTTGCCTTTTCCTCATGGGTACTTGGTCAGGCCTGGCGCCTGCCTCCGAAGTCCCTGCCTGTTGCTGCTGCTGCTGCTCACCGCCAAGGTGCTCTGGGGCCTTGGAGGCCTTGTAGCCCTTGGCCACCCCGGAGGCTGCATGGCCTAGGCCTAGCAAACTCTCAGGGCTCAGGCCTTGTGCCCTCCCTTCAGGCGGTTTCCGCTCCTGAGTGGGAGGCAACTGTGGCTGCAGGTGGTGGTGATGGTGATGGCAGCGGGGCAGGCGGGAATATTTCTGGGAAAAGCGCTTAAGCTGCTTCTGCAGGTATTTCCTGTGGTCTACGGAGCGGCGGCAGGGGGCCGACTTGTCCAGGGCGGCCTTGATGTCGCTTGACGCCAAGTTGACGAAGTTGAGGAGGGTTTTCACTTCGCTGTCTGCCGAAGCCATTGCTCAGCCCGACCACAGATACGAAGAGGTGAGGAAGAAGGAGGGCCCGTCCATGAAAAGGTTGGCTCCCTCAGAGCCGGTGCGCACCTGGGAGCACCTAACCCAAGGTGAAGGTTGGTTCACTGAGGCTAAATGGGATGACGGGAAATGTTTATCCTTGGCAGAAACATCAGGCCGCTTTTCCCACATGGAAGATGGGTAACACAGGTAGGTAGCCACCTGCATGCATTTCTTCCCAGATTGTGCTTTCACACCATACCGGAGGCTTCCCAAAAGACCGCTCCAAGTGTTAATTGACCAAAATGCGCTGCGCCTTCCCCTGCTTCCTTGATTTTTTCCCTCTGGTAATGAAAAAAATATATATGGGAAAATCACTGGGAAGATACAGATTAAAAACAGGCATGGGTGAACCTCTCGTGGAACTCAAGGATGAGGCAGAGAGCGAATGCCTGATTAAAAACTTCATCTAGATTGAAGTATCTATTGTTAGGGATGCAAATGCATTTTTGAATGCTTTCAGTGATGTGCTCGACTCCCACAATACTGAAGTAGGTAATTGTATTTTTCATCTTATAAAAGTTATATTGTATATTGTAAACTTTTTTTCATTGTTTACCCACTTGCATTCAGTTTAAACATACTATTAAAAAGCCCCCTCTACCTTCTGTCCTCTCGTTGGCATTCCACATGTCTGCACAAATGTGGCAACAAAGACTCAAATGCATTTTTACTTTCACACATGACAATTCCTGAAGAAATAACTCACATTTCTTTTCACATATATGTAATGATCATATTCACCCTATACTCAGCTCTGCACAAAAAAACCCAGTTTTAACACTATTAATTACAGCTCCATATACATCTTTTAGCGTAATAATGCAATTGTATAAACTGTTATGTATTCAGTGGACCCAGATAAACATTTTTAGGATTTCTGTCTTTAAATGCCTGAATATTCTTTCTCTCTTACTTCCTCATTCTCTAACCCACATAATATATATAAATACACAAACACTAAAATATGCTGGGCACAAAGGCAGACCTGTAGAAGTGAGACAAACATTTGTTGCAAATAATTAATCCATTCAATATATATACATTGTTTCAAATGCTTTCCTCTCCTGCAGGATCATGAACTCTACAAAGGTCTTGCAGTATTGTATACATATTTGTTTATAATTATTCTACAAATGTACAGCTTAACAATACAATTATATCATATGTACAATCGTTACCATATACCTCAATATAGTCTGTTTCCCTTATTCCAGTCTTATACTTGCTGTGACTGTGGCCCTACTAGTTAATCTTACTAGGTAGCATTTAACCTTTGAGTAGATATCTATGCACCATTTTCATGGCCTTCCAAGTTAAATTACACCCTTCTCAGCAAGATTCTCTCTTAAACATTGAGTGTTACTGTAACTCTGTGGTAGAGAAGAAGCAGTTCACCAGCTAATCTTGTTACATAGGTTAGATACTACCAACCTTTAGAGAAGCAGCCGGACCCTGTGAGTGTTTTGCAGCACTTGAGTAAGCTGAATGAATATCAAGCCCTTCTAGTTAGGAGGCTTTCTCAGGCCAATCAGAAGCCACTTTGCCAAATACAAAGCATCCCAATCAGGCATTAGGCTCCCTGTTCTCACATTCTTTGCCATCACAAATTGTCACCATGGGGACAGCCACAGAAAGACAGCTAATAAATACGATCATTTCCCTGTGATTCCTACCATTCTTTCTGTTCCAAACCCTTCCTCCCCCTTTTTGAAACACAATCAAACATGATATGCTGAGGATGAGTAAAGAAAGCTTGTTGAGGCTCTTTTCTCTAAACTACTCCAAAGCTGTCTGAAGACTGGCAGTAACCATGCTTGAGTAACACTGGACAATGCTAGTTTGGAAGACCTGGCTAGCCTACTTTTTAAACTGTTCTTGATCAGGCCTTTTCCCCCACTTAAAGGGAGGGTGATGTCAGAAAAAGGTAAGAAAAGAACAAATCTCTAAAGAGATGTGCAGATATCCATGGAAAAGAAGCTTGAGCGCTCAAGAATCTTGTCTTTATGTTTGCCCCCTCAATTGAGCCACACAAAAGCTGAATTACCCATTCAAACTACCCGGACAAAAGGATGGAGTTGGATAGTACTCTTGCATCTGTAGTCAAACAGTTAGAGACTTAAATCGAGTCGTCATGATGGAGAAAGAGTTAGACAAAGCCCATAGAATTGCCATCAGCAAACATTTTCCTGTGTCATATTAGTGGGTCTCCATGACTCCCCCTGGCCTGGGGACAATAGCACAAGTTTGCACACTCGACTACTGTCACCCTGCCAACGCTGGCAATGAGCAGAAACAGGACAATCCTTTAAGGGGAAAGCATGCCCACTGCAGGGAAGGTAAGAAGAGAGGGAAGAAAAGCATGTGAAATGCTAATTGAGCTGCTTCCTTTATTGATTCAGAGTTATATGAGTCCTCATCCTCCTTGCAGAGTTGTCCTTAGGGGTGGCAATAACTTAATAGCATACTAAAGCATTGAGTCCCACACTGTGGGTTATCCCTACAGAAGTCTTTAAGAATAGGAAAGGAGAGAGAGAGAGAGTTGCCCTGAGTGAATTTCAGAAATGCTAGACATTCAGGAATAAAGCCAACTAGCAGTGCAATATATCCACAACCAATGCGGAGCAGACGCAAATCCAACTGTTGCCAATTTTAGCACAAACACAGCATAAATATAGTTAAATTCGAGTTCTTGAAAGGCAATCACTTGTCAGTTCATATTTCTATAGAAAAAAAACCAAATTACTGAATATTGAAATTATATTTTAGAACCCTGGTACATTTGCAACAATAATAGCAGTAAGACCTTATTTGCTGATAAGTGAATATCACTGACATATGTGGAACTTATTTCTAAAGAATCAGATACTGAATTGCAAGGTTAGATTTTGTAAACAACTAAGCAAATAAAGCAACTCTTAGGTAAGTATAATTTTTGATATTTAAAATATGTTGTAATCCTATAGGTACATGTATTTCACTCACTTATATTTTCCTCCTTATAAGATTGTCTTACTATAAAAAAGCTCACAATTTCAATAGTCTAAAGTAAGTTAAGATTCAACACACACAATAATATTGAAATAATTCAATAAATAATGTTGAAATGTCAGGGAATTGTGTGCTAGCAGGCTGATCCAAGATTCGCACTAAAATACATTTTATTTCTCTGCTTACCAAGAAGACCATCTGAATAATTTCAAACAACTTCAGCTCTTATTTGAATGTTTTAAATTCTATGTCAAATTCCTTTGTGTAAAAACATATAACAAAATAATAAAAAGTTACATACAATTTTTGCAAATGCTGCTTCAATCAGTTGTTTTGTAAGGAAAAAAATCAAAGTCCTTAAATTTATTTCTAGGCTCCTTTGCAGATAACTGAAATAATACTAATGACAATGATGATATAAGATTTAGTGATTAATGGGTATAAATTCTTTGCGGTAGAATCTCTATAATAATAAAACTCTCTGTTTTCTAGGAAACTCTCAGGAAAATTACCTAAAAATAACAGGTTATTTCTTTAGTGCTGATTAAAAGTTCTGTAAAAGCTATGTGACTGGAACATGTCTGCAATCAGGCAGCTGCCTATGTAGCAGCTGGTGGAATAAATTTTGGAAGTTATAGTAACTTGAGTGAATACAGATTGCACTAAACTGTGCTGGAAATAAGTTGCCAGTAGTTTCATTCATTGCATTGCAAGAACTTCTCTACTTCCTTCTGCAAATTAAGCCAGACATTGGTTGTTGTTGTTGTTAATCTAAATGTGGTAGAAGAAGACTAATAGGTTTTAAAGGACTTTAATCAAGAAAAGATCCATTCTTCAAATCAAATTTTCTGCAATCTTTTCAGCATTTTTCCACCACCAGTGACTCCGAGAGTGAAGATGTAGTTCAGTCAAATAGATGCTGATTTTTGCAGACTTGCTTCAAAACAGTTTTTCTCAAATTTGCCTAGAAGCTCATCTAGCTTCTGCAAAAACGTAAGCAATAGATTTATTGTCCTCTCTCTCCCAGTGAGAACGTCAATAGACATGTCTCGGTTACTCACTTTTCTCTTGGCAGGTGCAGAAAACCTTTTAATACGGAAAAGACTCTTTTACTGTTTATATTGCAAACAAAAACAACAAGCCCTTTGGAAAAAGTGACTGAAATGCATAACCACGTGTACATGTGTGTAGAAACAATAAATAACTAGGGACATTATTAATTTCTTTGAGGCTAGTTTTAGTCTCAGATCTCTAGTTTTCCATCCTTAGATTGTATAAGCTTTCCCTCCTATATGCTAGTTAAACTTTGTTATATTATGTTAGTTACTATTTATAAATATATAAAGCCGATAAAAATGTGTTTTAAGTATTATACATATAAAAGTAAATGATTATGCAATAGAAAATCTTAAAATACAGCAATAATTGAAATATACCCAAAACAAAGAAAATGGAAACATAAACATAAACCATAGTAAAATGAATAACTAAAAAGGATATAGAAAATTTTATTTGCTTGGTTGATCATTTTCTTACTTCTATGTTACTTCTATATTATTTCAATCTGACCCTCAATGGTTCATTTTTTAAAAAAAATAATAGCTTGAAAAAAATACAAAATTTTTAAACAAGTTCAGAAGCCAAGGGAAAGCAGAAAACAACTCCATGGAGCATGGAAGACAGATAATAAGCCACTTAGAGCCAACTGATTGAAGTATCAATAGAAATACTCATGATCAATAAAATAAATATTTAAATCAACCTTCATTATTGCCTTTATAACGTCCTTTGGAAAACCTGCAACTTGGAAACCATGAAGGAACATAGTATTGCTGTGTCCAATATTTCTTGGCTATGCTTTTATATTCTAATTATTTCAGAGTTTAATTTGCATTTTAAGATTCTGTTTCCCTATTTCTGAACTGAATTCATTTATTTATTTTATTTATTTATTTATTATTTATTATTTTGAATTTATATACCGCCCCATTCCGAAGACTCGGGGCGGTTCACAACTTCATTTAAAAACACAAATATACAGGTTTAAAATAATTAGCTGTTAAATAAAAATTTTATTTAAAAACTAGTTAAAAAACTTTAAAAACTTTCCCTGGAAAGTCTTCCATACAGAGAATCTAAAATAGCAGAATCTTTAATTGTGCTATTGCTATTGCTATTTTCACTAGACTAGACATATCCAATTCTTGCAACCGTTCTTCAAATGTTTTAGCCTCCAGTCCCCTAAACATCTTTGTTCCTCTTCTCCACACTCTAGAAACAGTCTCAACATCTTTTTTTTTTTTTAATATTGTGGCAACCAAAACTGGATGCAATATTCTAAGTGCGAGAGATGAAATCTTCTTTCTATCCCGTAATCCACCTCCAGTGAACAATGTCTCCCTCAAAACTCCTAGCCAATCTGAAAAAGGTTTTGATGCCTTTCTAGAAGGCAAAAGGGTGGGAGCAGATGTCACCCCTAATGGTAGAAAGTTCCACAGGATGGGGCCACAGAAGAAAAGGCCCTTCTCCTTGACCTCACCATCCAGAATTCCTTAACAAACGGGTCCTTAGTAGGCCCTTTCTGCTGGCACAAGTGGAATGGGCTAGTCCCATTGGGGTAAGACCGCTTCTTAGATACTCTGAACCCATGCCATCTAGGCAGTGGTGGGATTCAGCCAGTTTGCACCAGTTCAGGTGAACCACTTGTTAAATCACACACGGAGCAGCCGGTGCGAGGGAAAGAGAAGGTTGCTTTCCCTTTTTCTTCTCCCTGCTCCTCCTCCTTCCCTTGTGCCGACTGCTCCGTTTCCCGTTTCTCCATTGCAGCGCAGCATCCAGGATCCACTTTGATCGCGGGTGTGTGTGTGTGTGTGTGTAATTTAACAACCAGTTCACCCAGGGTCAGGTTGGCCATTGCAGGAGGCTCATCCCACATATGTGGTGGAGCTGGAGGGCAGGGATGGGTCACACCTCCCACGACAGCCAACCTCACGCTGGGCAAACCGGTTGTTAAATTATTTGAATCCCACCTAGGGCTTTAAAGTACTTTATTAACGTCAGGAGGTAAATAAAATAGGTACAAAATGGATCATAGAAATATAGCACGTGTAAACAAAGTATGTAAATAAATAGGATTAGAACTAAGTGACATTCCCCCAGTATCAGGCCATGTCAGCATTTTCTCTCTCCAACCTGTCGTCTTCCCTCGTATACGTTGAAGAACATCGTATCCACTGTAGGATAAGTGAGATGGATTGTTCTTTTTCACATCCACACAGAGCATCTTCTCATTTTCTTAGATTGTCCTTGGATCTCCCTACTCCAGCGTGCAGTTTGTTTAGTGATTTCCATACAGGCCAAGGTTGTTCTTGACCAGGTGGCAGAAACGTCATGTGGTTTTGCCCAGTTGCTCGATAGCCCTTTATTCATCTTCCATAATTCCAGGGCAGTCTCTGATGGCTGGTTGTTAGGAGGGGTGGAAGTTCTGAGGAAGCTGTTTCTCGATTTCAGTCTCAGCCTTGGAAGTAGATGGCCATATAATAGATGTTGTTCTTTTTAACCCATTCTTTATGCCACTTTATGCCAACCACTTGAATTGGGCCCAGAAGTAAACTGGCAACCAATGCAGCTTGTGCATCAGCGGTGTTATATATATCACCATAGGGCTCCCCAGAACTGTCCATGTTGCTGCATTCTACACCAGCTGTAGTTTCCAAATAATCTACAGGGGTAGCTCCAGGGGTGGGCTGCTGGGGGTTCGGGCAGACCCTTAGCGATGATTCTGTGGGGATCACTGAATCCCCAAACCCCACTCCTGGCTGGCCCCACCTACTCGGCCCCGCCTCTCCCACCCCTCCCAGGAGTCTCCACGCAGCCC
>JANHFL010004011.1:92852-105810 GCA_032468155.1 Oxyrhabdium leporinum | reverse complement strand
GCGGATGGAGAAATTCTCCAGTCTTCTGGAATGATTTCTAACTGGATATGAAAGTCTAGGAAATGGCCCATGAAACCTTGCGTGCTTGTAAAATCTCATCCTGCCCATCTCAAAGGGAGTAAATCCCAGTTATTTCATTCATCAGATTTTACATTAGTTTGGCTTGCAAATAACCCCAGCATACATGCAGCTGAGAGCAAGCCTTATTCACCGTAGCATGGTTTTTAATTGGGGTCAAAGAACAGTAATAAAACGAAGTGAGATGTCACTGGACTTCAGTATAAAACAACTACTTTAAATTACTATTATTTCTTGATAGGCCTGATAATGGTTAGCCTTTACTTTACTACAAGGCGTTCATTTGCCACCGGATTAGTGATGGCTGGAGGGGCTGCAGGAACTTTCGTACAGAATAGACTTCAGTATTATCTAATTCAGAAACTTGGATGGAGAGATAGTTTGCGTGTATATAGTGGAATTCTATCCATATGTATTTTTGCTGGATTTGCATACAAGCCTCTTCAAAAACGTATGTAACTGCTTTGAGCATTTTAAATTAAATATCTCCTTTTTCATGGGTGGGGTAGGGTAAAATAATAATATGAATATTAGGTAAAATAATAATATGAAATAACACAAAGAGTTCTTTTCAGGCTTCAGAATTCCCCTAAACAATGACTCAGACAAAACACAACTACCCCCCAACCCCAATAAATAACAAAATGGGAATAAAAAGTAAGCAAATCTAACATTTAGGACAAGTATTGCAACCATGTTTGCAATTTGATCTCAATCTGGGATGCGGGTTATAGAATGAATGCCCCAATGTATAGTATCATATAGCAAATGGAAATTATGTCAGAGGTACATGATTCGTCTCAGCTAGCCACTTCTTGACTTTTGTTCCATTTAATAGATGGGAAAAAACGGGCAGATGTCATTTATCCCTCAAGAATAAGAAATCATCCATTGGTTAAATTAAAATGTGACCCTACTTTATCTCAGCATCCTTTCATAGACAGCTTTCCAAAGACTCTTTCTCATTTTATTTAAATTGGGACAGGTCTTTAATAAGATAATATATAACCATTGACTACAGATGGAATCCCCAGGACTGTTTTGAAAAAGTAGCTATATGTTTAGTTTCCCTCATCTTGTAATATCTAATTCAATTTTTCTGTATCTGGATGTGGATATGATGTAGCAGCCAATAATGTGGACTAGACCAAAAAGTGTCTTTTAAGTCATAAATTCACTGGACATGTGAGTAGATAAGAACTTGATACGCCTCAAATGTGCAGTAAAAGTAGGTTTCACAATCATGTATTTATTAAATTCAGATTCTGGTCAATGATTGTAGTGACTTTTGTCTGTCAGGGATTATTTCAGATTGTTCAGTCATTAAATCCCATCTGATCCTTGGTGACCCCCATGGACCATAGCACCTCCCTGTCTTCTCCTGTCCTCCACTATCTCCCAGAGTCTACCCATGTCCACTGCATCAATGATACTCATCCTCTGCTGTCTCTTTCTCTTTTGCCTTCAGTCTTTCCCAGCATCTTCTCATTTGGTGCCCAAAGTATTTGAGCTTCAACTTCAGTATCTGTCCTTCCAAAGGACAGTCAGGGTTGATTCCTTTAGGATAAAGTTATTTCAATCGGTTGAATATAAATGCAAGATCAGACCCATATGGCCTGGCAATACCTAGAACTTGAGGAAGTCAGCATGTTTGCTCCTTTTTTTGTGTGTTTCCCATAGGTATTCCACTATAGATTTTTTTGGTAACTTCTACTCTTCCAAAATTACCTTTATCATCATTCTCATTTATCATTCTGTCTTCAATCTAATTTGGGTTTTCAGTTGATAAGAATTTAGGAAAGGACTAGCTCAGCTATTGTCAATAAAGAGACCTGTCACCTACTTATTTTATTTAATAAATTTATATGACAGCTTTGGGGAACAGAAAAGCTGTCACAGATTAATTAAGAAATACCCTATCAGTATGCCTTATGAGAGAAGATAAATCCATTCTGCTGGGAAATACTGTAGTTTAATTCCTGAATTTTATGTAAACTTGTTAAGATTTCGGATAAACACATGCTTAGAAAAATACTGTTTTCAGTTTAACACCCCAGAACTTGAGGCCTAGGACTGCATTGAAGCAACCCAATTCATTTCCTAAATCACCCATGTTGTTTGCTTCCAGGAATACAAATTGAAAATGCAAAGCAGCTAAGTAGTTGCATCAGGTATCTAGAACAATTTCCTTAACCTAGGTAAAACTAAATTCAATTGCAGCTCCCATTATCCAGTCAGCCCTATAAAGTAGACTAGACTAAGAAATCAATGCCACATACTTTAGGTCTAAAACTACTTTTATTGGAAGAGTTATAGTAAAAAAAAATCTTGCAACTCCCAATTTGCTTCATTCTGCCCTCACTTTATCTTAGTGTGAACTTGGGAGGAGTGTGTCTGAGATGATTGCTGAAATTAGTTTCTTGGAATGGACTTAAGTCACACTTCTTTGACAGTTACCTTGGTAGTGGCTTTTCCTCATGTTTTTCTAGACCATTCCTTATGCCTTTTACCCATTCCCACCCAACATGCTGGCTGCATTTTGGAAATTGTAGGCACCAGGGTAGAAAAAAAAACTGGTGTGGTCCCTATTCATGATAAAAGTAAACTTTTTGTGTACAAGGAACTCATTCTACTTAATGGCTGTACTTGCTCCAGCCATGTCCAGCAAGACATGTTAGCATAGGTTCTCATGGTATATAAAATCATTATTTGCAATCATCTTCAATGTAATTGGTTAAACATCACATAAATCTGTCCTGTGCTCATTTGTGATACAATTTTTATGTTATGCGGGTTGCACATAACTGCTGTATTTATTGCTTTCGGATGAAATTCATCAGTATTCTAGGGCATTGTGTAAACAGCAGCAATAATTTCTCTTGTTTTTACTTTGTATTTTAAAGATAGAACTCATCCAAGTGTAGTTGAAAAATTTAAAACATCGCCACTAAGAGGTTTTATAGTTGATTTAGGTTTATGGAAAGATCGTATTTTTGAGGTATGGGTCAGTTCTCTTGGATTAGCAAAATTTGGATTCTACATACCTTTTGTGCATATGGTAAGTTGTCATTACTTTTTTCTCTTCTCTTCTCTTCTCTTCTCTTCTCTTCTCTTCTCTTCTCTTCTCTTCTCTTCTCTTCTCTTCTCTTCTCTTCTCTTCTCTTCTCTGTTATAGCTTAGAATGCCTATTTTTATAGCATATGTATATTCTAAATAGTTTAAGATATGTGGCTAGCATTTAATCTTTTCCAGTCTTTTAATTCTTCATTCAATTTTGGGGAAGGGCTACATCAATCTGTGCCAAATAGATTTATTTTTAGTAGGTTTAAGATTGCCATTTGTGCATAATAGATAGGTGGTCACTGCTAACAAGAGTAACTTTATTTCAGTGGTGTCAGATACACCAACTGCAGTCTTTTCTGTAGTAACTTTCAAAACTTGAATAATACTTTGTGGATTACTTTTGAGGAATATTTTTGTAAGAAAACCTGACATTGCCTCAGGACCTAAATTTAGTGACCTCTTCATATATTGGGTCAAATTCCATAATCCCCTCTCAGTTGGATTTTTAGCAATGTATTATGGAGGCACCAAATTGGAGAACATTAATGTATCCAATGAAGGTAAAAGGATTAAGAGAGGAGTATGAAATGCTTGAATTGTCAATCAGTCACATCTGGTTTTTTGCTGACTATTTGCATAAACCTTTAAACAAGTGTCACTAAATTTGGGTTATACTTAATTATTAGGTTAGCTTAATTATGGCTGGTGTTCACCAAAGAAAGTACTTTTAACCTGTCATGTTAAAATAGCTATTCCTTTTTTGCAGATTAAATTTGCAGGTGATTTGGGTATTCCTTTGGAAAAAGCATCCTACATTATGGTAGGACTTGGAGTAAGCAGTATGATTAGTTGCCTTCTGTTTGGAAAAATTTGTGATATTGAAAATGTCGACCGACTTTATATTAATCAGGCATCCATATTATCTGTTGGTAAGTTTCACAGTAAGCTTCTAAATGTGTTTTTGCCTGAGAAATTATGGTTTTTAGACCTAGAAGCATCTAGAGTGTCACTTCTTGCAGATATCAGTTATATCAGCACAACTGCAAGTTAACACTGTGCCTTAAGTTAACTGTTGCCAAATCTTCTTGAGGCCATTTTTGTGATGGCTTGAATTCCAGTTCCCATAGTCACTGGTGAACATGATGACTTGGAATTAGGGAAATGGAATCTGATACATGAGGTGGGTTCTAGATTGGGAGAACCTAACTTCTTTATGGTACTCCAGCAGGAGGCACTTGGAACTAATGCATAGGTTCCTCAATATGTACCATGGAAGATAGCTCACTACTGCTTGAGAAACAAATTTTTTGGTAAGCAGAACTAAAATATTGGAAACTATTGATTGTTTTTCTATCTCAGTTTACATTATATAGGGTAAATAAATACATTTTTTTTTCATATTGAACACATTGAAACATATGCCCTTCATGTTTTATTTTTCAGGCGTGGTCTATTTTATTATTCCTCATTGCACATCTTTTGGCGCTCTTCTAGCCATTTGCTCCCTTTTGGGATTTTTTGATGCAGGAAATTATGTTCTCCTACCTGTCCTTACATTTGATTTGATGGGAGCAGAGAGAATGCCTGTTGCGTGGGGGTTTATGATGGCTGTCAATGCAATTAGCTGTTTTGGCCCACCCTTTGCAGGTAAACCAGTTAGTATGATTTGTCTGTTAAGGTACAACTGAACGTTGTTAGCCTAGAGAAAAGTACATTGCTAATGTGTCCAAGAACTGACTCTTCCCAAAGCTTGTTTATTTATTTGCTTATTATATTTGTATGCCTGCAGATCTCACAAGTATGGTGAATTAAAAAGAAAAACCAATAAATATTTAAAAACAATAAAATGGCACCCAAGCAGGGAGAATGATATGAGTCACAGTAAGATAGCATCACAAGATTTCCCCAGTCCGCTAAGACGCTCTGGTCTGAAGGTACTGCCAGGTCTTGAGGGACTTGCGGAATATTGAAAGGGATGGACCTAACCTCACTTCTGGGAGTAGAAGATCTCATAATGGGAGTGCCACATCAAAGGCAGCCTGCATTCTGGGACCCAAGTTTAAGTCACTAATGGTTAGGACATGCAGCATGCTTCCTCTGGTAGATTTGGTAGGACAAACAGATATAAGGAGGAAGAAGCAGTCCTTCAGATCTCTCCTCCCCAACTAGCTTCTCACCTGGAATCAGCCCTGGAGAAATGAAGTGAACTAGAACAGCACTATATCACCCACTCCCAATCAAAGTCAATCCAGAAGGACTCCGTTGAAATGGTATCAAAAACTGCAGAGAGGTCAAATAGGGCAAGGATGGATGCATGACCCCATCTCATTCTTGCCTGGCTTCTTGGAAGCTGGTGAGGCAAGCTGACCATCACCAGAATGTACTCACATGATCCCCTCAACCAGTTTAATTATCAAGGAGGAACATGGATCTAAAGAACAGGTGGCTGAGCTTACAGCGCCAAAGACCTTGCCCATTTCCTCAGGTCAGACAGGTTCAAACCTGTTCAGATAACAGCAATACTCTTTCCTAGGCATTTCCATGGGTCCTGCAACAAGGCCAGCGTCCACTTGCGAATGAACCTGAGCAACTTTGTCTGACAGCTGTCTGAGCAAATTCCTCCTCATTGCCCCTGCAAGAGGTTCTCCGAGCCCCTCTTAGCCACTCAGGAGCCCAGGAGGCTCATGTCACCCAGAACAGAGTGGGAGGACAGTTATCTGCAGACGGAGAATTAATGATGCTTTGCCACAGTTACCACCACTAGTTAAGTCTTAATGGCATTTCTAACTCAGGTCCGAATTCATCCCTCATTGAGCAAAGCTTTAGCTAGATGTCTCTTCTCTTGCTTCATCTCTCTCAACTCCTCTATAGATTGCCAGGATCCCTGAGAGGGAAAGAGGTCACATGGGTGTAATCTGATTCAAAGCTTCAGTCACTCCCTTATTCCAAGTGGTGACCAGAGCTTTGCAGCACAATAGCAGGAACAACTCCTGCTCTCTTTGGAACCTATCTGGGTCCATTAGTCACTGGGGACTTTCCTCTTTCTTTTCTATGTATGCCTGTATAGGTACTCCTTGTTTAATGACCTTATGTATGCCTGTATAGGTACTCCTTGTTTAATGACCACTTGTTTAGTAACTATTTGAACTTATGAGAGCACTGAACAAAGTAGTTACAATGGGACTTTGTACCTACAATCATTGCTGTGTCTTGCAATCACATAACAACTTCTGTTACTTGCTCCTCACAAAGTCAATGGGGAAGCCAGCAGGAAGTCAGAATCTGTGATCATATGAGGTTCTCGCTTAACGAATTGTACAGTTCTCACTTAATACTGGGGATTGCAAGAACTGTGACAGCTAAGCGTTATGGTCATTATTTTTTTACATAAAATTACGCTGCTAAATGATGGCATTTTCAATTCCAATTAGCAGTTAAACAAGGACCACCTGTATACCTTTTGGAAGGCGTGTGCTGTGATTACTTAAATCTTTTTGATACTGGAATGTATGGTATCATTTGAAAGAAAATTCTGTTTTGGGAAAGGAAGCACAAAAGTAAACATATTTTTGTTTCAGGTGCAATGTATGACATGTATGGCAGTTATACCATTGGCTTTGTAGTAACCGGCATTTGCAATATTGCAGCAGCTGGCATACTCGCTTTAATACCCTGGTTGCAAAGAGAAGCAGTCCAGTCAACAAAAAACTACATTAATGCTTCTGTATGTGTAATAACCAATACCATAGTGCCTTGGCAATCTCCAAGTCCTTCATTAGGGGTAAGAAGTATTTGATGATATTTCTTTCTCTAAACAAGAGAATTTAGCCTTTTTCTTGTTCTTCTCTTTTTGGTAGTGTGAATTCTGTACCAGCTTGATCTTTGATAGGCATTTTGTCACAATGACCCTTTCATGTCATTAGAATTTCTGTTGAAAGGTGGTAGAGAAATTAATATAAAATCTTCCTCATGGTCTTTGTGATTTGCTCAAACAGGATGTGCCAGCTACATGAAGACTCATTTAAACGTCTCAAGAGTTTAGAGATTTTGGCACAAACCCCTGCCCTTTGTATGGCTCCAGCTAATTTTTTAAAATTGCAGTATAAACAACATGTTTGGCTAATTTCTCCAGAGATTTTCCCCCCTCCCCCCAATTCTGTTGCTTTGTTTTTCTTTTTTTGTCTTGCAAAATGCAAAGTATAAGAAGTAGTTTCATTCCTGTTTGCCTTTAAGATTCTTGAAGGCCCTTTTTTATAAATGCCAATTGTAGGATTAACCCATTCTGAAATAGCTTATGTCCCTTTTGTCTGGCGAAAAGGGTACATTACAGTCATAAAAATATCAGATGTTCAAAAAGGAGGCCTGATATAATTACTCTTCCTGTCAGAAATTCATTGGAAACAGTACTAAAAGCTGTCGAACCTATAGCATCTGAATGTCTAGATTGAGGCCTCAGTGCTCATCTGCCTCAAATATTGTACACTTACCGTAGTTTTTGTTTAGTGACCACAGTTGGGACCAGCAACTCAGTCATTAAACTAAGTAGTTGCTAAATGAAGTGTCGTGTGACTGTTACTTCATATGATTTTACTTCAGCCTACCTGCTTATAGTATCAGAAGGATACAACTCCAGTTGTATGGTTGGGAAGGTCTCCAAATTGTTGGGAAGGTCTCCAAATTTGATTCATGAGGAAGCTGGCTCTACTGATTTTCTATCATCTACTTCAATGTTTGTTTATTTACTTTGTGGAAAGAAGAGGTGATTACTCCCTGTATTCACAGAATGGAAGAATGCTGTTGAACTGCCATCATTAATACTGTCTTTCATAATATATTTATTTGTTTTCTTACAGAGTATTACTTCCTCGTTCACAAAATCTATGGTATCTCCTGAACAAAGTATATCAGGCCATTCAAAAGGATTCAGCATGAAGTCCTTTAAGAGCATACTAAAGTCAGATACAACATCTGGTAAGAATGTGACTCCACAGATGACATCAGAAAATAGGACTTCTGTGGGTACTGTGGAATATATGAAGGTTTTCCAGGAGCAAGAAGACAATACAGCCGAGGGGAAGCAAGACTTAAACAAAACAGAATTAGCATCTGTTCAAAGTGAAAATTCAGTCTCCATGACCCAGGACCTACACATGCTTTGTAAAAAAGAAGATGGAGTGGTCTTGAATGAGTATGAGGGAAATGAAGAAGAAGCTGAGATTACAACTGGAGTAAAGCCTGCACAAGAGCTAACCGTGCCAGAACTATTCGTGAGAAGGGAAAGGTCAGACTCTAAACAGTTGGATCGTTTTCCTCACAGAAAAGAAGATGGAGTGGCTTTTTTAGATGACTTTATTAGTGATGAGGAAGAGCATTTGAGATGTATGTCTTCTGCCTCTCACAAAAAAGAAGATGGGACAGTGTTCTTGGAGGATATTGATGACCCTAATGATTATCAAGAGCAGCTTAAGAGCACAGCTACAATGGAAGATGTAACCAAATCAGAAATGGCGTCTGAAGAAAATGAAACTTCTATATCATTGAAAGAGTCTGAACACACTTCCCCACAGAAAGAGCAATGATGTGATATTTGCTAAAGATGAAGCTAGCAATTTATCATCATAAGAGAGGAAACAACAAGAATTCATTAGTAATATTAATGGCATTTGATCTAGCACATCTGTATGACTTACTAGTAGCAATTTCTTTGTGTTATTCTGTATACTTTTTTCATGCTTGTTTACATAGCTTTTACAAATTGTTTCTAAAATAATTGTTTCTTTTTCATTATTTTATAACTTAGATGTACAATTTGAAAAGAACTGGATTCCCAGCAGATATTAAAATAATTCGGTCATTTTGCTGCTTTTGGAAAATAAACAAGTCTTTAAGTTATTTATGCCTTGTAGCTAAATTGAGTTGAGACCACCATCCTATGCAAAATAAAATATGTAGCTCTAACAGTTATCTTCATTTTCTGCTACTACATACTAGGACTGTATTCGAAGTGTAAAATTTTGTTCATCATATGGTGCACATATTCAGCTAACTGTTCTTAATGCTGAGATTAGATAATCAATATAGGGAAGGCAATGTAAAGAGACTAAATAGCAATGCATAGCAGAGTATTTAGAATACTGTATATTCTTCTAATCTGGTCTATTATTTTAGATTGATCACCTGCAAACTCCATCACTGGAAGTTTTCAAGAAGAGACTGGGCAGCCATTTATCTGGAATAGTACAGGATCTCCTGCCATGGGCAGGGGGTTGGACTAGAAGATCTCCAAGGTCCCTTCCAATTCTATTCTTGCTATCTGTTCTGTGTTCTAATGTTAGGTGCTTTCGTTCTTGATGAGAATTGGCAAATTTTGGGTAGCTATCCATAAAAAGATTTATCTTTTCCTGGCTCCCATTAACTACAGTTGGAGAAATCTAGTCATTATTCTTGCAATAAAAACTGCTATGGTAAGTAACCAAGCTATGGAAAGCTTTAATTGTCTGTCTGTCTGTCTGTCTGTCTGTCTGTCTGTCTGTCTGTCTGTCTGTGTCTGTCTGTCTGTCTGTCTGTCTGTCTGTCTGTCTGTCTATCTATCTATCGTTAGGACATGGAGTTCATGGCAAACATTTCATTGCTCAGATCCAAACCAGTAGATTCTGGGAGTTGAAGACCACACATCCTAAAATAGCCCAGTTTGAGAAATTCCATTGTAGAAGGTGGCTTCTTCATCATCTGACATGACAGTCAGCCAATCTAACTCAGTCAGCTTCACTGCATCAAATGAAAAAGGCAGGGCTCAAAACGCAGAACTCAGAACTTGCACTAGGGGAATTGGTAGGAACGTCTTTTGTTAGCCACTACGAAATTCTTAAATACAGCATTCTGACAATGTGAAATGTCACTATTCCTTTCATAAAGAGCATTCGTATTTCTAGCAGTCATTGGACCTTTTGTACAGGCATCTAGTCCTGAGTGCAGCCATGCTCGTAGTGCATAAAATTCATTAAAATCATCAGGCCCTTGTTTTCTCCTCCCCTTCCCTCCACTCTTGCTGCCTTGCTGAGATGTGGTTTTGTGTTATCATTCTAGCTGGCATCCTTCCAAGAAGCGCCTGCTGTTAATTCATAAGACTGAAGCTCTGTTTTCCTTTCTACCTCTAAGAGGCTTTCCAGACAGCAAATATGCTGCTCCTTTATCTGCTCCTCCTCCCTTTAAAACATTTGCTTCTAGAAAATGGAGCTATGCATTCTCCTTCCACTTCACCCAAGGACTAATAAAGGCATCCTTTGCCAACTGCAATGATGCCCACAGCAATTAGGCATGTTAATTAGGCATGTAGAGTTTCTATGTTCATTGGAAAAAGGTTGTTTTGGTTTTATTTTTATTTTTAAAAAAAGCAAACATACCTTTCTTATTTATGCATTATAGTGTTTATCATCTTTAACTACTAAATGATTTGGTAACCTAGAACTAAGGAGAAGTTTCCTGACAGAATAATTTATCAGTGGAACAACTTGCCACTGGAAGTTGTGGGTGCTCCAACACTGGAGGTTTTTAAGAAGAGATTGGACAGCCATTTGTCTGAAATAGAATAGGGTTTCCTGCTTGAGCAGGGGGTTGGACTAGAAGACCTCCAAGGTCCCTTCCATCTCTGTTATTCTGTAATTTGCCCAGAGTTGTGTAACCAATCAATAAGAACAATTGGTAATGTTTTTTTGGATGAATGTTAAGATTTGACACTAGGATTGGTCACCAGCTAGCTTAAGGGTGTCCGCTATAAGGATAATCATGATATTTAATACAACTTGAATTTTTGAGTAATCTGGATTATTGTTTTAAGCAATACTCAATTAAATCAAAGCAATGATTTTTTTTTTTAATAGCAGAAAGCAGAAAAGAAAGTTCAATTAGCCTACAATGAACTGTGGTCTAGGCCAGGGGTCCCCTATCTGTGGTCTGCAGCCCACTACCACGCCATAGCCTAATCGCCACCACACTGCGTGAGTGACCAGCCGGTGTGCGTACATCTGTACACCTGTGCACGGCCCCCCTTGAGCGAGGAGCAACACGAGCGTCACGGGTGCTTGCGGTCCCGCTCACGTGAGTTTCGTTGCAGGTATTTGTAGCCCCACTCACATGAGTGTCAATGCAAACGTCGCGGGCGCTCAGGCGTGCACAAGCACTTGTGCGTGCCCCTCCTGTAAAATCATCCCCTTTCTCCCTCCCCCTCCCACCACTCCGGGCCACCAACCCGGAAAGGTTGGGGAACTCTGGTCTAGAAACATTATTTTGTAGGCCTTAGCCCTTCTAGTCCCAAAGGTTCTTTTTTTTTTTTCAGGAGGCAACTGGACCTTCTTGTTTTTTTCTATGAAGACGTTTCGCTTCTCATCCAAGAAGCTTCTTCAGCTCTGACTGGATAGTGGGGGAATGGAAGGATTTATATTCCTTGCAGACAGCTGGTCATTTGCATCCTTTTAGAGGGTCGTTGAAGCACTTGTAGATTTATCTGTGTCCTCAGGGTCACCTGAGTAGTTTGCTCCTGGTTCCTGTAGTCTGCAATTTTTTGGGGGGGCAGATTAAAAGGATGCAAATGACCAGCTGTTTGCAAGGGGTATAAATCCTTCCATTCCCCACTAACCTGTCAGAGCTGAAGAAGCTTCTTGGTTGAGAAGTGAAATGTCTTCAAAAGAAAAAAAAACCCAGAAAGTCCGCTTGTCTCCTGAAAGAGCACCTTTAGGACAACCATGACATGGAGGACTGAGAATCCCTACAAACTTTTAACCAGGTCTGGTGCGCAGAGTCCATTCGTCCTCACGGCTGTGCGAGTAACAGCCTGTTCAGCTCCAGAGAAAAATCTCTGCTTTCCTTTTTTTTTAAATTTTATTCCTGTTGCACAGCAGGTTGCTAATGCCTTCCTTTTTCTGAATGCCTCCTGTCCTGTCTCATCTGCTCTGGTTCCATCCTGATTGCTTTTCTGCCTGCAGGAAGCCCAAGGACGGTCTGGATGCAACCACCTACACCGTTGATAGCTGAAAACGAGGATTTTGTACGGCAAAACCTTGGAACTACGGCCTGGATTCTCCTTCGCAGCCTCGGATGGCGAGCACATTTGCCTCTGGCGCTTCCTATTCTGAACAAGGACCCCGTGTCCCACGCCATTAGCAAGGCGCTCTGCAATTCCACCCACTCCTTTTTTTTTTTTTTGCAGATTGACAAGTAACGAAACACGCACGCGTTCAGCCAACATAGCGTATCTGCTTTTGGGATGTGCCAGGAGCTGTGTTTTTTTTTTTTCCCCTGTAAAGTCTCTCCCCGTCCAACCAGATTGAGCAGATGGGCAGGCTGCAGACCCTGTCAGCCAAAGTTGGTCAGCTGGCAGTGACCAGGAGCATTTTCTGCTGTGGCCTCTGTTCTATGGCACATTCTCCCCCCCCCCACTTTGGAGATCAGAATGACCTTAAAACACTGTTATCCTTTCAAAAAGGCAAAGGTTTCTCCTGTCCAGTTGTGTCTGAGTCTTAAGGATGGTGTTCATCTCCATTTCTTAGCTGAGCCAGCATTGTTCAAAGGCACTTCTGTGGCTGGCCATATAGTTTCTTCTTCGTCCTCCTTCTCTTCCTCCTTCTCCTCTTCTCCTCTTCCTCATCCTCCCTCCCTCCTTTCCTCTGGAAAGCACCAGAAACACCTAATATTATCCTGATCCTTTTGTCATCTCCTCCCCACCTGTTTCCTCTCTTACGGTGGTGGGTTTTGCTAGACTACAAGTAGTCCTTGACTTATAAGTTCATTTAGCAACTGTTCAAAGTACAGTCCTCCTCCC
>JANHFL010004011.1:70519-88263 GCA_032468155.1 Oxyrhabdium leporinum | reverse complement strand
ATGAGGACCCGGATTGTGGGGGCAATATGCTGAGGTATATTGGATTAATATACTGAGGTAAGAGTATTGCTTATAAGTTGTAAAAACCGCCCCGAGTCTTCGGAATGGGGCGGTATATAAATGTAAAAAAAATAAAAATAATAATAATAAGAAACGTTTCCACTTAGCGACAGAAATGTTGGGCTTAACGGTGACCGTGAATCGAAGACTATCCGTATTTATGACGATCGCAGCATCCTGGGGGGTCATGCGATTTCCCCCTCGGTCATAAATCCCATTTTTTCAGTGTGTAACGTCAAACAGTCACTAAACAAATGGTTCTAAGTCGAGGACTACCTATAAAACAGGTGTTTGGCAGCTCAGGTTTGCCTTGCAAAGACTGCATCTCACACACACACACACCCCGGTCCTCTCTCTCTCTCCCCCCCCCCCAAACTTTCCTGCGTTGCGATCCTTCAGGGAGCCAATTTTCATTCTTCTGACTGATTGATGGTTTTACATGAGCTGTTGAGAATACGCACAGCTTGAGTAAGCACATTGCTTGATCTCAAAATAGCTTCAGGGGCTGTTCTTTTCTCTCTCTCTTTTAAGGACTCTGTTTTCTTTTAGCGCTTCAAGCAAGGTTTCTTGTCACTACAGGGCAGCGAGGGAGGGTGTGAATTCAGCTGGGCTGTCAGTTAAGTGAAGCACGCACACACACACACACACGCACACACACACACTCACACAAACGCTTTTGAGGCATGGCCTCTCCTGGGAAAGACAAGATCCTGGAAGCGGAGAGGCGAATGTTGACATAGCCCGAAAACAAGAAGGAAGACAATTTTGGAAGGGAGAACAGTTAATTAGACAAATATTCGACTCTTAAGATGCAGATACTTGTCTCTATAACCCCTTAGTAAGCCCAACTAGGTGGCAACATTTACCTGGCCTAAAGGAGATCGTTTGATCTCAAGGTTGGGTCTAGAATATAGTGCCTCTCTCTGTCCCTTCCCAGTATGCTAACCCAACTGGAAACATGGTCTGTGGCGTTCCCCGGGGTCCGTCAGGAAATAGGAACCACAGATCAGGAACAAGCAGCTTTTCTTACCATCGGGAACCACCCACAACATATTTTTTTTCAGTCTGTTCAGAATCTTCTCCCTACTGACCTGCTTGGAGAAGCCCCGATGATAATCTTGCAGTCATTGTGGGGATTTGTGGCTTAACCCTAAGAAAAGGAACGCTGAAATCCGGAATACTTTCCCTGGCCATTCTGCTATTTAAAAACGGAGAAGCGGTCTTCTCTTTTCTCCCGTTCTAGATGCTCACCCGAGGGGGGGGAAAAATCCATGTCCACGGGTGGACTGCAGATTACCTTTGTCAAGTCAGTGGTCTTACAAGTCAACAAGACAGAAGGTTAATTAATGCAGACACTGTGTTAATTAGATTACACACAGGCTTTGCTGGTAAAGATTTGAGTCCTGCAACATTCCCCTTGGGGAGAAAGCAATAAATTAAAACCGTTATCTTGGACGTATAAATACTGGAAATAAAGACACATCCACGTCTGTAACGGCTTCTAAGTAAGAGGCTGCCCCATGCTTAAAATAGATGTCAGAGGATTCAGCTGGATGATTAGACTAGAAGACATAATAGCCAGTGGTTTGCTTTTATGGAAAACCAAAGATATGAAGTCTACGGTAGTATTGGCAATAATATTTTCAAAAATCAAATAGGTCCCTTGATAAAATAATGCAAATCATTTGTTTACATTGTAGGAACGAAAATAAAAGCATTGCATACTTACAGAGATACTTGCTAGTATTCAGTTTAAAATATACCGTCACGATAGCTAAATATTAAAAGTTTTTACAGGTAGTCCTCGATTTGCAACCACAACTGAGATCAGAATTTCCCTTGCTTGGCAAGGCGGTTGTTAAGTGAATCGTGCCCGATTTTATGGTGGTTTTTCTTTTTTTTTTGCCGTGCTTGTTAAGTGAATCATTGCAGTCATTAAGCAAACGGAAGCTAATCAAGAGAGAAGCAACCTCGAACTAAGGAGAAATTTCCTGACAGTAAGAACAATTAACCAGTGGAACAGCTTGTCTCCAGAATGTCCCAAAGGTGCTTTTTTTCTCAGGAGGCAACTGGACTTTCTTGTTTTTTCTTTGAAGACGTTTCGCTTCTCCTCCAAGAAGCTTCTTGCCTCCAGAAGTTGGGAATGCTCCAACACTGGAGGTTCATCAGGAGAGATTGGACAACTGTTTGTCAGAAATGGATACAGGGTCTCCTGCTCGAGCAGGGGGCTGGAGTAGAAGACCTCTAAGGTCCCTTCCAACTCTATTATTCTGTGTTCTTTCCCTTCCCCTGTTGACTTTGCTGATTAGGAAGCCAGCTGGGGAAGTCACAAATATTGATCACAACCCCCCCGGGACACTACAACCATTGTCGCAAGTCACCTTTTTCAGTGCCACTGTGACTTTACACTGGATTTTAAATTTAAGATGCCTATTTATCGATCGAGTCATTTACAGTCTAGCTTAATTATACCTCTGTGTGCTGTCCAGAATCGCCTTCGGCAAAACGGGCCGCATACAAGTTCAATGAATAAACTTAGAACGGTCGCTAAACGAGGATTATTTGTTTGCCCTGCCAGTCCCTGCCAGGACTGTGGTTTTCTCCCTGGTAGTTCCTCGATTCTGATATCTCTTCAGCTCTGAGCTTTAGCTACGCAAAGGACCTCAGATGCTTCTGCTACTACAGCAAGGATGTTCCCCTCCCCTCCCCTCCAAGGTCACCTGGTGCTGATTTGGCAAGTCTGCCCAAGTCTCAAAAAGCCTGCAGCTGTTTTTAGCAGGCTGAAGCGCCAACTGGGGCTTTTTGTTTCCCTTCCCCTTCTGAGTACTTTATTCCTCGAGCAAAGATACGTCGAGCTTCTTGGCGAACGCCAACTGGCACATGTTCGTTCTCTTGAGGCACGCCACCAACAACACCGAGGGGTCCTTGGTGCTCCCTGAGCTTGGCTGTTTTCTTGCAGGCATTTCATTACCCAACTAGGGAACATCGTCAGTGCTAGAAGGGAGTGGGGTTTGTGGAGAGTGGAGGAGGAGGAGGAGGACGAGGAAGACGACGACTATGGGGTCCTTTTTCTTGCAGATATTTCATTACCCAACTAGGGAACATCATCAGTGCTAGAAGAGCGTGGGGTTTGTGGAGGGGGAGAACTATGGGGTCCTTGGTGCTCTCCTGCAGACCTGTCATTACCCAAACTAGGGAACATCATCAGTGGAGAAACAGTAAAGCAGGAGCAGGCTATGGCAGCCACCTTTTCTGCCACCCCAGAGAGTCAATTGTTCCAGCCTAGCCAGGAGAATAAAAGATACTCTTGAGAGAATCCACACCAGCAGCAACCGGGGACCTGTAGTAAATTGATCAAGAGGCTCGTTTGACCTGAGAGCTGCCATTTAGAGAACGTATTACAGGCACATTGTAGCAGCAAATCTAATAAAGGCACAGCATTGTCCTAAGGAGAGAAAAGGAGCGTGTGGCGTCGCCTGATTTTTATCGCGAGGACCTCGAATTACTGTCTGCTGACCTGGAAAAATAAGGTGGTAGGGGGCTTTGGGAGGACCAGACCGCTTCAGAGAACTCGTGGTTGATTCCCCCCCTCCCTCTTCCTTGACCGAATTACTGGCTGAGATTGTTTATTGAGTGAAGAGGCCAGCCTACAATGAGGTCGACTTGGCAAATTATCCTGGATCTTTAAGGCCAGGAAACCTTCTTTCCACCAAGCCTGAAGGTTGAGAAGATTGCGAAAGACACACATGCAGGATTGGGCATTTTGCCACTAGTTTTTGCCCTGGCGGAGTGTTCTTTGTCATGGGAGATACCCATGAGAGGGATCTGAGCGGCTTTTCGTTGCCCCAAAGCTGGCTAGTTCTTCAAAAGGAAGTAAGGGGGACGGGACAGGAACTGAGCTTCTCACCTTGGGGAACCTCAGGTTTTCTAAATCATGGTTTCTTAAGCAAGCCAAGATGGTTGGGGTTATGTTGGAAAGCAACCATCCCAGTTGTGAGGAGGATTCAAGGGAAGAATTAGCCTGTACCCGTTCTGTGAACACTAGAGATCGGCCACCCGTGAATGTTCAAGAGCCTTATCTGGTCTTTCTCAAAGGAAAACTGCCAATCTGGGAAGATTCCTGTATTATAGGCAGAGAACAATAAAGTAGCTAGTTTGAACTCTACGCAGCTGGGTCTGGTTAGTTGTGCCTGACATCTTATGCGCCTTATGTCCAGCCACGATGGCTGTCAGTGTGGGGATGTTGCTATGGTCACAATTGCAAGGACCAGTCATACACCACTTTTTCCAGTGCCATTGTGTCTTTGAATGGTCTCTAAACAAACGATTTGAAGTCAAGGACTGCCTGTACATTTATGCTTTCAAGCTGCTGAATGTTTTGTGGTTTAATCTCCCGGTACTTCAGTAACAGCATGTGTTGGAGGTGTTTGCAGACAATTGTGGATCCACCTTCTCCTTCTCTCCCCCTTCCACTTCTTCCATTCCACCTTTTCAAGGAGATTCGGTTGTTGTTATTATTATTCCGCCCACCCACCCACCCACCCCAGCCATTTTAACAAAAGTGTTCATCACTCGGTGGCTGGCCACAATGTCAAGCGTTGACATGGTGAGGGAGGCAGCTGTCAGAGAGCAGAGACCAGGACTGGCACTGCATCAGCTTGTCTTCAAATGATGCCTTTCAACAGAAGGCAGCTGAGCTGCCAAAGATGTCAAAAGATACCTCTCTAGAATGACGGACAGCTGTGAATCAGCCCGGAACACTTTCCAACTCCCCCTGAAATCTGGAATCCCAGCCGTTCTGGGAGAGATTGGTTTAATCTAAACAATGCAGTACCCACAATCCTTTATTAAATCTTAACTTTTTAAATAAATACTTTTTATTATTTTATTATTATTTTATTATTGTTGTTTATTTTATTATTTTTATTTTGTTTTGTTTTGTTTTATTTTATTTTATTTTTTATTTTATTTTATTTTATTTTATTTTATTTTATTTTTAATTTTTTTAATTTATTATTATTTGCCCACAAATACAAGGCCAGCTTGCTGCAAAGCACTCGTTCACTAATGTTCTTTCCAAAATTGATTCTGGATCCTGCAAGTCTTTCTCAGAACGTTGAAAAGGAGCATGGTGAACTAGATTTGAAGAGCCATCATGGAGATTAATAGGGACCATCTCAGGGGTCTGTCCTCCGCTGAAGACCTCCTTGATAACTTATCCATCCTTCCTGCCACCTTGTGAGCTTTTATCTGCGTAGGGATAACAGAGTAACAGAGTTGGAAGGGACCCTGGAGGTCTTCTAGTCCAACCCTCCTGCTAAAGCAGGAAACCTGATGCCATTTCAGACAAATGGTTGTCCAATCTCTTCTTAAGAACCTCAGTTGATGGAGCAACCACAACTTTGTTGACCTGGTAACTTCAGGAAAAAAAATGTATTTCCTTGATGCTTTTCTCCTCTCTTTCTGAACCCAGCAGATGATTATTTTTTCTCTAAAGATGTGTCTCCTTTGACCACAGATTAGCCCTTGGCCAACTCCTGCACCTACGAGGGTAGCCCCCCATCTCTCTCTCTCTCTCTCTGTGTGTGTGTGTGTGTGTGTGTGTCTGTCTGTCTGTCTGTCTGTCTCTCTCTCTCTCTCTCTCTCTCTCTCTCTCATTCTCTTTCTCAGAAAGCCGCAGCTGGACCAAGCCAGCAAGCTCTTCTTGGGGCTCTTCTCTACTCCCTTTATTTCTTCTTTTTGGAAATCTGGGCTGGCTGAGGAATGCGCGCCAGATGTGGCAGAGGCTTCCCTTCGAGCGACCCTCCACTCTAGCACACTCAGCTACCAGGATGCCCTTTGTGGCTTGTAGCCAAACTTGATAAAAAAGTTGTTTTCTGCAAGAAGAAGTTTTAATTGACCTTCCATGGTGGAGTTCACTGAATTGCAAAATATTCAAATGCAAAGAACTTTGTTAGTCAGAATAACAGAGCTAAAAGGGACCTTGGAGGTCTTCTAGTCCAACCCCTACTCAAGCAGGAGACCCTACATCATTCCAAACAATGTCAGCTAGCTTTGTTATCATTTTCTTCCCCAGGATACAATTATCTTCCATAGGATAAGATTTTCATATTAACCAAGCTCCTAACTGATGGCAGTTAAATGATATTATGGCTTATTTTTACATAACAAAATATGAGAACTAAGCTATATGGCTTAGCATGATGGTTGAACCTGGCTGTTATGACTCCATTAATAAATCATTGTTAAAAGTTGTAATTTAATAGTATGTTATGAATCCGACATTGTCTGCTACATACATATTTTGTGCGGCAGTTTTTCAAAAAATGAATTCAAGGCCCCACATTTTCAATTATATAGGTTCTACTCAAGTATACATCAACTTGATGCTTGATAGGATGTCATCCAACACCCTTACCACATAGATGTAGTTTCCCAGAATTTGCCCACATAACCGAATAACATCAGCATATAGAACTCCTTATTACTGTTATATTATATATACAATTATATATTCTCGCTGAACAAGGTTATTGGACTGATCTCTACCTGCTTGCCATCCACCACACACTTATTTTATTTGTTCTTCCAGTCTCTTCAACTTCCTATAGGCCTTCCATCCTTCTTGCTGCAATTCTATCCCTTTCAGGAGGCTCCACTGATTTGTTGACTGCTCAACCTCCTCTGGAAGATTCCTTGCAAATTCGGTGCAATAGCTAATTATAAACCAGTTCAATCAAACCTGGCTTATAGAAGTATGACATATCTATAACAAACGGGGAAAACACATTTTTCCTTTCTCATTATATGTAAACCTTCATTTCCCAACATAAGCTCATCAGCTCATACTCTATTCTTTCAGAGTTATTACAAGGTCATACTCTATTGTTTCAGAGCTATTACAACATAGCCTTCCTTGTTTTCTTAATTTCATAAACATACAATATAAAATTTTATTTCATTCATTAATTCATGCTCATTATTACTTATTCTTCTTACGTTCCAATATACAGTGTTCTATGTGAATGATCAGATTCATTGACTTCTGTTGTTATTTATGGCTTTGTTCAATTGTGGCTTTGACATATTTTCAGTAATAAAGATGTTTATTTTTAGTAATAAAGATGTATATTAAGTTACAGCCTTAAAGCATAGCCATATTGCTATGTTGCTCCCTGCTAATAGTAAGGATAATATTTGTTAGTTTGGCACAATTTGGTCATGATGGCACTTCTGCCTCCATTTCTTATCTCTTCTTTGGTACCATGTTGAACATGATGGCATATTTGGGGTTGTTTCAAATAAAATAAAATAAAAATAAATGTATTCCTTTAATTTAGGTTTGAAGTGATTTGTGATTTTTTCATTACGGTTTAGTATTACGGTGGGCATAACCAAGCTCTTGTGGATTGTTCAACTAACAGGGATAAAAAAAATCCTGACATCTTTTTATATGTAAATCAAACTTGCCCATTTCTTGGTGTTGACGCTCTGTTATTTGAGACATAGGTAAGGAAATGCAGTATGACAGAGGTAGCCAGTTGAAAGATAACAGTAATAAGGAGTTCTTTATGCTGGTGTTATTCGGTTATGTGGGCAAATTCTGGGAAAATACATCTGTGTGGTAAGGGTGTTGGATGACATCCTATCAAGCATCAAGTTGATGTATACTTGAGTAGGGCCTATATATAGTGCTGAATAAAATCCAAGATTGGTGCTAATCATGTGGTTAAACCCAGTTTTCCCCATGTGTAACTTCTGTAAATTGGAAAGGTCCCCAAAGCATTCAGAATATTAGCACAGCTATTTCTGATTATTTTATTTTTAGTGTGAATATTTTATATACATATAAAAACAAACATGGAGTCAATTCCCCAGAGTTATGAGATCAACACAGAAAATGCTTCTACACATCCTATTGAAGAACAGAAAAATGGTCCAATTAAAGGTAAGCATAGGTATATTTTATGTAATGTGTTTTTGTGGGTGTGCTTTTCTTGGGAATTGCTGTTTCTGTTGTTCACTTTTTATAGAGAATCCAATAAGGCCACTTCCAAATTACTGATTTCCAGCATTTTCTGTTCTGTGGTTTCTTTCAACATGATCTCCAATTACTTTTCCTTTTATTATAAGTACTAGTCTAGTCTAGTTACTTCCAAAGTGTTGTGAGTACAGTTGCAAGCATGCATTTTGGAGAAAGATCTTTCTGTGAATTTTTTCCCCTTAGTAAATAATAGGATCAAATTTGTGGAAATCTTTATCCAATAGCAACATCTGTTTTGGAAGATTTTGGGTGCTCCCTTAAATGGTACATGGTTTTTGTCTAAGGCATTTAACTGGAGCAGAGAAAGCACAGAACCTATGTGAAACAATTGCCCTTTTGGACATTTACGTGTCAGAGAGGAAGAGGAAGTCTCAGCCTGTGTCTTTTCTGGATGTTAACCTTGTCATTCATCTCTAACTGCTCCCACCAGGATAGGTGCTGATGATAGAATTTCCTGCTTAATTTAATCTTTGTAATTACTAAAGGAAAGGAACTTGAAATATACAACGTGGAAAATGAATATTTTATTTTTATTTAGCCTTCCCCCACTTTTAATGACTCTCTTTCCATCACCACCCCTTTATAAAAATCAACTTATATCTTGCTCCTTTTGCTTCTTTCTTGAAGAATGTTGGCCTGAATGCTTGCCGAGTATTACAGAAGAAAGGGAAGAACAATCAACAGAAGAGAACATTCCTTTGTCTCCCTCAGGATTAGGGACAAATGTGAAGACTCAAATTGTAGATGACAGGTGAGAGCTTATGCACAAATCTTTTTATGCACAGGTATAAAATGGAGCTATGATTTAAACTGTGTTATGCATGCTCTTGTCAAAGAAAAATATGACGTTGTCCTTTAAGAGCTAGGAGGCCCTCCTTTTATCTTTATAACTGTTGTAAGTAGAGTTGGCAGAATTGCATCTAAAGCATGGAAATACTTAATTTTATGTTAAAAGTTTTTAAATGTATAACACCATAGGTTATTCAGGTGCAGATCTAATATAGCACTCTTGCCCTGTTACTGCCTGGCAACTGGTTGTATGCCACTCAGAGTCATTTTGTGGGAGATGGGTGGCCATATAAAATATACTAAATTAATAAGCTAATTAGCTGGGAGAAATAAAATAAGCTTTTTTTCTGAAACTTAATAAAAAGCATAGGTGGGGAATGTCTTGTCTACAGGCATAATTTGGTCTACTAGATGAGTTTTTCTCTTCCCTGAGATCTTTTGGGACCTCCTTTCTGGAGACAGTTGGGAGAGAAGAAGGCAGAGAAGAGCATAACATGCCTGCAATTAATTAGGAACCAACAAATTGCCCATTCATTTTGTTCAGATATGCTTTGTTATTCCTGTTTTAGATCAATCAGACCTGGAGTTGAAAAAAGACAGAAAAACGTGGACAAATCCTTTGAAGATCTGAAAGTAGATTCTTCAAGAATTGAGATGCAATACCAGGTACCATAAGCCAGGTGAAAACCAATGCTGTGGAGAATTTAATAATGGAAAATGAATTGTGCTTTCTTAATTGTTGTAGGAAAATACTGTTTGCTTTACTAAAACATCTTATATCTTGCTGTTGAACAAAAATAATTTTCTGGCTTATTGATCATCTGTACTACTATAAAACATTTTGTTTATTTATTTTATTTATATGCCACCCATCTCACTATCCAAAGTGACTTGCATTTCTTATTATACAAGAAAGTTTTAATGGATCCCTCAAATTAAGGTCTTTGGGAAATAAGGAAGGAGGGGGAAATGATATCTCTATAGAATGTTAAGTGTATTGATTAAGATAGGTAGAAGAAAGATGCAATGAGACTTCAGCTGAAAATCACTAGCTACAGGAACAGAGAAAGAAGAAATGCAGAATTATTTTGTTGGATATCGAACAGCAAATATGGAAATGGATGAAAAGAACTAAAGAAGGAACTGTTGGCTGAATGAATGGGATTAAAAATAAAAGCACTGAATTCCAGAAGGATTATTTGATAAATGTGTATGGGAGTAGCATTGTTAATGAAGAACATACAATGGAAACAAATGCTAGTGTCAAAGAAAAAAGGATGGAAAGGAGATAGTAAATACTGTGAGAATGATGAAAAATTGTGAGGCTTTAGATACAGATGGTATAATGTTTAAATATACAAGGTTTAATTATGAAGTGATTGTGTGAAGTTTATATACAAATATACAGCAGTAAAGGCAATAAGAATGAATGCAAAAAACCTCACGGGGATAAATCTAGTAAGGATATCTGGGAAAGGCAAACCTTAAAGGTTTTAAGTGGAGGCAATTAGCAAAATCTAGGGAATGCAGTAAGACTTTATTCTATGTGGGCAATGTGCCAGCCAGATGCTTATTCTTCAAAATTACATTGAGAAATTTATGAATATGAGAAAAATAGCGAAGAGTGTGTAGGCTTGAAGTTGCAGGCAAATGTTAGATTGCAAGGGGCAACAAGAAGTGTGGTTCTGAAAATCATCAGTATCTAAGATTAATATTTGACCCTTTGTAGAATGTCTACTAATGATAGAAAAATCAGTGGGAACATTTTAAGACACAAATGCTGGTAGCAAGGAATGTAAGGAATGATTCCTGAGAGAGCTGAAAATAGTAGCCTGAAAGAGATTGCTTTTGCTCACTTTGGTATATGGAAATGAATATTGAGTATGATAGAAGAAATATTTTAAAAACAAGCTGATGCGTTCTAAATAGGTGCTTAAGATATATGTGATAAAACAAGGAGAGGCTCAAGAACGAATGGCTACTGAAACAACATGGATTGAGTACAAGTGCAAGATTAGTATGAAAGAAGTAAATTTGATCATATAGTCAAAATGAATATGAATCAAATTACAGAAGAAAAAGTGAATGGGGCTAGAGAAAGGGGAAAAAAATGGAAAAAGTCATAGTTGGATGGCACTGATGAGATCCTGCCAAAAAAGAGAGGTGAGAAGTTCGAAGAACGCAATCAGTGGGTGGGTAAGATGGAAGCAAGAATAATTTGCCAACATGGAAAAGTATGGAGGGACGTTATGAATGCTTTTAGTTAGCTCAGATTTAGCTAAATTTCTGTTTCCTTTCTACTATCATATCTTTAATTTCTTTGATTTAATGTTTGTTATTCTATTTTCTGTCGTTTGCATTATGCTGGATTCTCAGAAAGAGACTACATGATGTGTACATGTTTGTCATTTGCTTTCAGAGAAGAAAATAAGAAAGGGAAAAATATTGGGGCATTAAACAGCAACCTATATCTAGAAGTAAAGTTTTACATGCAAAACATCAATGAATAAATGAAAAGGAGATGAGCTGTTCATTCTGGAATCAGACTTTCTTCTAATATTGCATGTTTTAACAATGATTAGTACTAGCTAAAACATTGGCTTATCTATCATTACATTATTTATATTGCTATATTACTTGCAGGGTTCCAGTGAGATGGAGATGATGGAGTCAAACTCATTTCTGGAATATCCAGAGGGTATTGGGAAGTGTGAAAAATATAGAGAAAGTCTTGCCAGGAGCCCTACCAAAGTGCTGGGGAGAGTCAGCTTTGATCAGCATAATCTCTCATCTCCTGACCGGTGGAAAATAGGAAAACAACTGGGAAAATGCTTGCAGTTAGAAAGGAAGTTTATGTTCCCGGACAATAAAAGTACACATTGTTTTGTTTCCAATGGTGGTGTAAAATGTCAGCATAATAAACATGAACCAAGGTCAGAAAGCAGAAAAGAAAGTAGCTCTGATTATGATGATGAAGAGATGGTAAGTGAAAAAGAATCTGAGCTACCATTGAATTGGTCCAAACGTTCACAGCAGTGGCATGAAGAACGAAGTGAAGATAAGGCACAAGTGGATGAAAAAAATGACTCTTCTTCTGGTTCCAAAGAACATTCTGGTATATTTTTCAGTGGATCCACCATTTCTAAGATTCCAATATGGCTTATGGAAGATTTAGATGATGATGTATCACAGGTAACAGGAAAGTCAAGGAATCCTTCACTAGATGTTTCTGACTTTCAGAACATAGAATGGGAACAGCCCAGTCCAGAGGACCGTAGTTCCAAATTCCAGATTATTGAATGCACACAAAAGATTGGGCAGTGCAAAAATAAATGTAATGTTGAAGCAGATGAATGTTTAGATACCAAATTAGAAAGGGACCCTGGGTTTAAGAAAATTAATGATCAAATCATAAATGTTACAATTAAACCAGAGAAAAATCAAGGGATGACACCTGCTAAATTACAAATGAAGCACTACAACAATGCAGACACTGGAAAGAGATGGAATGGAAAATCCTCTTCGAGTGATTCATTCTGCATATTTACTGACAACGATTTGCCTTGCCCTCCCTATCTCACAAGGTGTGGGCTCCATAGAGCATCCAGCAGAGGCAAGGGTGGTGAACTCTCTGATGCCGATTATGCCACAGATGAGCCCAGTGAAGCTGAAGATTATGTCTTAAAAAGCTGTGGAAAATTGTTTCCCAAGAAACTCAGCGCTCAGGAACTCATGAGCCAAAAGGAAACCTCGCGGACCACAAATAGCAGCAGTAGTAGCAGTGAATCCAGTCTCAGAGATGGCTGCTTGAAATATGAAAAGCCTTTCTCTTCCCGTATGGCATCTCCTTTTCATCCCCAGGAAGCCATAAGAGATCAACAAGAGCTTGAAATACTGATCAAGAGTATTGCAAGCAATTATGGCGGAGAACTAAATTGGCAGGCTCTTTCTCTGAGAAATGATCTTGTGGCTCGCCTCTTCCCTGTTTTCAAGAGCAAAGCAAATCCAGAACATAGGAAAGGCACTCAAGGTAATTGAAAAATATATGCTCTACAATGCAGTCATCCTATAGGAGGCTGACTGGGGAATTCTGGGAGCTGAAGTCCACACAGAACAAAGTTGTTGAAGTTAAGACACACTGCTTTATAATGAGGTTTAATGTTGGTAGAAGATTATTGAACTAGACTGCTACCATTCAGGATGAGCTTTCTAACATAGCCTCCTCTTATCTGTGAGACCGGGAAATTCCTGGCCCCTTTTTCAACATTTACCTTCAGTTTACCTTTAGGAAAACTAGGGGTGGGCAAGTGAGTTTTGAATCTTCTCATCCCAAAGGACAGGAGGACAGAACTTAGAAGATCTAAGGCCAATCCCAGATTCACAAGAGGATAGCTATGCACATACACAGTCTTGTATATGACAAAGGTTTTAATGGAAAATTCCAGTGTTCAATCTCTTTGAATGAAGAGATGAAGCCAAAAAAAAGAGGAGTTTGTTAGGTATAAGAGGAAAGAAGGAAAAATCAATAATAAGGCATGTACGAGATTTCCAATCAATCAGTACAGTTAGACTGATTTAACTAGTTACTTATTGTCTCCTTGAATAAGAGGTTTCAGCACATGGTCAGAGTTCACTGAAGAAGATAAACTAGGAGGTCGTCTGGGCCTTCTGATTGGATGTTACCAGGGAATTTCTCCTTGCTGTTATGTTTTTCTTGTGCATTATTCTTACCTTTATAGAAGGCACAGAGTAATTAAAAGCTAGACTTTTTGTAGATGCAACCTGTAACTTTGCCCAGTGAATGCACCAACTCTGATGAGTCGAGTCTAGTAGATAAACCGCCTTCTTTATGGTCCTTAAAGCAGTGATGAAAATATATTCTGATTTTCACCAAGCACATACAAGAGAGGACTTTAAAAAAATAATACACAGGAGCTGAATTCCATCTGCTTAGAGCTTCCAGCATAATGCAGTTTTAATGTGCTTCATTGTGTCATACCACAGGATAGGGATTTGTTGTGGATGCTTTATAATTATTAGAGATGCAGCTCTGGAAGCAGTAATTCTTTGTACTTTTTATTCTATTAACCACTGTGGACAAGAGGAGAGATAAAAAGAGAATTCTCTTGGTTTCTCTCTTTGTTTTTTGTTTGTTTGTTTTTTGCATTGTAAGCCTGATAACAGTTAGGCTCCCTTTTTGAATTGTTTCTACAGGAAAAAAAATAAAGTTGCTTCCATCCTTCTTTCTCCCCACTATGTAGTGAGGGGAGGATTTCAGAGAGGCAGTCCTTCTGTCTAAGCATATAACATCCTTAATAGACAGATTAAACTTTTCAGAGCTTAAGCACTGGACATTTTTGCTGATTTTCGCTGAGTTTGGTACTCCTCACCTATACTCTGTTAGATACAGATCCATGGAATAAAATGGAGAATTAAGTTTAAGTTAATTCTCATGTTGCCTTCCGTAATTTTAATAAAGCTGAGATAAGCTGAGATAACCATCAAACTAACATTTAGACTATCATTTCTCTGAAAGTTAATTCAAAATTGGGTGACTTCATTGAACTGCAATTTTGTGGCAGAGTGGAAAACTGAGGGGAAGATAAATTGAGTATGCAGATGCAGGTTACATATGATACTGATTACAGGTATCTTACCCATTAATATTTACAATGTTGTAAACATTCACTGTGTTTGTTGAAACCTTTTCTGAAGTTCCCTGAAAGACTGATTGTGTGAGTTGGACAATTTCTTGCTTAGTGGTTGTTAAAATCATGATGGAATTTGATGAGAGATTCCATGGAACGGTTTTATGACTGAGTGAACACTAGATGGCAGTAAAGAGATACAGAAATCTAGTTGCCATTCCCCTACCCCCATTTTTTTTTTTGCCGCCTAGTTCAGATATTCTTAATACTGATACAACTTACCAGCAGTGGTGGAATGCGATCAGTTTCACTACCGGTTCAGTGATTGCGCAGGTGCGCCGTTTAAAAAAAACAGCTTGAAAACTTACCTTCTATGTTAATTCTGGGGAATAAAACATCTGAGGCACGGCAATCTGCTCTGCCATGCGAATCAGCTGAGAGGATAAAGGATGGGAAAGCGCAGGGGCAGGTCAGTGGGCCCAGCTGATAGTCAGAGCTATCTGTTCGCTCGCCAGCTGATTGTTGGAGATACCGGTTTGCCTGACCTGATCCGAACCAGCTGAATCCCACCTCTGTTTGCCAATACCACTGAAAGTGCCCAAGCCTGCCAGAGCGGCTTGTGTCTGCATCCCCCAATACAACTTCAGTTCTTCTATCTATAATGCAGTCACCTGCTCTACAACTGATAACTAATAGGCTCCACCTGAGAGGTTTCTTTTGGAGCCCAGAGAGCTTTGTTTACACCCCTGATGCCAGTTGAAACCATAAATCACATGTGGGCTTAATATGTTATATGTACCGAACCAGAATTTCAAAAGTTTTCTTTCCCATGTACATAATATCCTTTGGTCATTCTGATCCCTTATTTCTCAACTTCTCAACTTTAACAAATGTGAGCTTCAACTCCTAGAATTGCCCAGCCAGGATGGGGAATGAAAAGGGTTTCATGATATTTCCATTACCTTACTTGACTATTTTGTTAACACACAGTAATATAATCACAATAATTTCTTTCTAGAGCAAGCTCCAAAGAGGCAGATGGCCAGGCCAGAAGAACACAAATGGGAGGATCCTGTCAGCCACAGAGAAACCTCTCTGTTAGCTCAAATGAAAGACGAGCAAGCGAAAGCAATGGCTTTTCTCAGGTAAGGAAATAGCAATATTTATTTAGGATAGAAGTATAAATCTTATGTCTCTGTCTGTCTCTGTCTCTGTACATTTGCATGGATGTATGCATATGCATATGTATGCATACATGTGTGTGTATGTGTATACACAGATGTATTTGCACCTTTATATTTATAAATTTATAAAAGAGATTAGACAGCCATTTATCTGAAAGGGTATAGCATCTCCTGCTTGAGCAGGGAGTTGAACTACTAGATAGTCCCTTCCAACTCTGTTATTTTGTTACTTGTTCTAGCAAGGAAAAATAAAAACATAGTGGTGGGAACAACAAAAAATAAGAGAAAAGATTACAAATTGTAAACTGTCCCATATTTGCACTCCGGACTGGAATCTCATCAGACCCATTTCTAACTCTGAAATTAGTATTTGAAATATTTATCTGTTTGCATGTTTGTTGTTAAGCAAATGGATCAGATGGCAGGGTTGAAAACGGTAAGTGTATGCTGAGAATAATAGAAGAGTTTGATGTGAGATTAAGTATGTGAAATCCGAGTACACATCCTTGTGATTTACTTATCAGAGTAGAGAGAGAGAAAGGCAGATATCTTTAACATTAAACAAAAATAAGAAGAAATTGCTGGATTGTATTTCTCCTCCTGGATCACAAGAATGCAATTTGAGGCCTAGTGAAATTGTTTTTTAATCGTTTCCTGAAAGTCAACTAATCTAGGACAATAGTTTAGAACAGACTGACAACTGCAAATATGGAGCCATTTCAGAATTATTGTTTAGATATCTTTGAACTGAGCATTTACAGTCTCCAATTTAGAGATCCAGCTATCCAGCAGAGACAGAAAACGTTCTTGGTACTTAGACTGTCCCTGAATCACTTCTTGGTATTTCCAAGAAAAGATCTGAAAGCAGTTGATGAGATCCTTATTTAGATCCCACAAAGCCACTTACAGTGTGCATGAAAATAAGTAACAGAGTTGGAGGGGACTTTGGAGGTCATCTAGTCCACCCTCTGCTCTCACAAGAGACCTATACTATTTCTGACAATTAGCTGACCAGTCTCTTCTTAAAAGCCTCTAATGATGAGGCACACATATCTTCCAGAGACAATTTCTTCCACTGGTTAATTGTTCTCGCTGTTAGGAATTTTCTCCTTAGTTCTAGGTTGCTTCTGGTCTTGGTTAGTTTCCATCCATTGTTTCTTGTCCTTCCTACAGGTGTTTTGGTAAATAAGTTGGCCCCCCTCTTCCTTGTGGCAGCATAGGTGGCACTGGGTGAGCCAAAGATTGGATTTATTAATGTCATACATTGCTTTTGTGATATGCCAATCCCCAAATTTATCTAAGTTGCTGATCAAGGCAATATTAAATTTCAAGGCAAGCATGAATGTCCAAATTATTGTTTGTATCGTTGATAAGCAGCTTTGTCTCTGATGGAAGAGAATATTTGTAGATCAAGGAACTGTGGGTCCTGGGTGTTGTCTTGAGTTTGGTTGTTTTCTTGCAGACATTTCATTAGGTAACCTTTAGATAATAAACTAGGTAATATCATCAATGCCCAAAGGGAGTGAGGCTGGTTCTAATTTTATATACTAATGGCTTGCCCTGTCAATGTGAGTGGGAGTGATCTTGGTGGTTCCTTGATTAGGCTGTTGTTTAACTGTTAGCTTGTTTGTCTGACTTAGTTCCTTGATTGGGGTATGGTTTATTTCTTGATTGTTGGCCTAGTGTTAATCTAGTATTCCCCATTTACTGGGTATTGATTGCTAGTGAGGAGGCGTTTAGTTCTTTTTGTTTCCTTTTTGGCTTTTAGTTGTATTTTTTGTAGATGCATTTTGTAAATGATTGTGTGTAGGTGTTGTTTATCTGTATGTGAATGTTGATGGTCGATTTGTCTGAGCTTTGTCTGTCTTTCTGTGTATACCTGATTACAGTATGAGTGTTTGGTGATTGGACATTTACATTTTGGAACTTTTTTTTTTAATCAAAGGGGATCTGATAGCTTTCTGGCACTTGACCTTGTATCTTTTTTTGCTTGTGTTTTATTTTTGTGATAAAACTTCT
>JANHFL010004011.1:0-13121 GCA_032468155.1 Oxyrhabdium leporinum | reverse complement strand
CCCGCCACACCGGCTGACACTTTTGAAATCTGTGGGTGTGTGTGAGAGAGAAGATGTTGTTCTGATTGTCCCATGTCTTTCTTTCCAGCTTCCTGGACTTCAGCTGCTATTTTTTTCCTCAGCCAAAGGGCAGATCCGTAATAGGGATGAACATTGTCTAGAGCATTGTTTCTCAAGCTGTGTGGACTTGCATGGGAAATTCTGGGAGTTGAAGTCCGCATAGCTTAATGTTGCCGAAGTTAGGAAACACTGGTCTAGAATTTGCCTTACAGTCCAGCATTCCCTGGTGAGAATGGCCTTGGCGTCAGCTCCAGAAGATAAAGGTAAAGGTTAGTTAAAGTGAATTTTGAGCTGAGAAACTAGGGTTAGAATAGATTAGAAAATTACCTTTTGTTATCTGGATGTTTTAATGCAAAGATGATTCTGGTTCCCTGAAGCTAAGAATAAGCACATGCAATATATGGTTACTCACTATATTTACCCCTTCTCCCCCTCTTTATTGGTCTCATGTTGTTACAAGATGGGTAGCAAATAAATTCAGTAAATAAGTAAGTAAATAAATAAACCTTAGTTTATAATTTAGTTGTTCGAGGTGTGCTAGCATTGCCCTAAAATATTTTTTTCTTTCCAAGTTTTATGAACTTCTAGAGGAAGTTAATATAAGAGCTTCATGTTTTAAAAAAATACATCAAATACGTATAGCACTATCAGCAGTAGATTGTCTCTTTATAAACATATGTAACTGTAAACGGCAGATATGCGTACAGCACCTTCCTAACATCTGAGGGCCAAATGAAAAATGGCCCACTGAGTCTATAATCAGGATTTCTTCCATTTAACAGAGAAAAATCAAACCTTTCTTTTCTCCTATTTGCATATTTTGAATTCAGTAGAATCTCCCTTGAGGATCCTTCCCATTGCTGACTTAAAGTGTTATCTATCCTTCTTTGAATTCATCCAAAATGGTGCCAGCATGACATCTGCTGCTCCCATTCCAATCCCTACTTTGCTTCTGTTATGCTTCTTCCAAATCACTCCCAAATAATACTGTCCTGGTTACTCATGTCCAATGTGAGATAAGCATAATGAATTGTTCTTTTGTTCTTCCTCACCAACCAGTGGGAAAACTTGCAAATCCTGGCACTTGTACTGGAATGGGTGACTGTGACAGAAGAATTCTATCCATCGTTCAGAGGTTGCTTTCTGCACTTTGCTTCTTACACTCTTATCTTCAAGGGTTGCAAATATGCTTTTTTTCCTAGAGAATCTTTTCCCATGCAGAATAAATACCAATGTTTTAGGATCAATTTTAATCAAGAAAACCACTTCAAAACTGAAGTGAGAATTTAGAAAATGTTTCTCTTATTCCATAGTCTGAAATGAATCTGGGCTCTCTTGAAGCTGCTATTCATTTTGACAAAATCTTTCTGTCATGTTATCTAAAAAGAGGAATGCTTTGAGGCAGGAACATTTTGGCAGATACAAATGAATTTTCCCTGCTAATGCTTGCATTCCATAAAACAAATCTAATATTATTAGCCCTCACCTAGAAAGGTACCAGATAACCTAACTTCCTTTACCTTGCAAAATGATAGCAGCCAATAAGTTATTTGGGTCACCATTAATTGTGGAATTTATAAGCTGTGAAGGAATATTTATGTTTTAGTGAGTGCTACTACTACTTACTATGCTTCTGAATAAAGGCATGATGCTTTTTGCCTCAAAATTATCTTCTCCCATTTCAATTCTAGGCCAGCGCATCCAAAAACATGCACTCCAGCTGAGCTAAGAATATATTCATATTATCAGAAGAAGGGAAGCAGTACTAACGGGGAATAGGTCTAGCACTTTTCTAGAGAAGCACTAAACCTGTGCCCAAAAAAGCAGCAAACCTGTGAATGAAAAAATAACTTGGTTAACAGGCTGAACATTTTTGGGGTGTAAGTTGAAGCATGAAAACTCACCAGGAAGTAACAACCAAATAACTCTGCTCCGAAGTACCCAAAGATTGGAAGAGAAGGATCCCGGTGAGCACATCCCAGCCTCTGACTTTGTCATAGTGACCGCATTGCAGATTGTTCCTGTGATAGCTCTGTGTTGGAAAAAGAAGCAAACTTTAAAAGTGGAATGGCTAAATGCAATTTTAAGCATTCTCTGAGATGGGCTAGGGATGAGATAAAAGGGATAAAGATTAATGAGGAGATGCCCTCCAAAGATGGTAGGAAGGCTTCTTTGTACAAAAGATGGTGGGATATAAGGATGAGTTCTGTACTACATTCACAAGGAATTGCTACACTGAAATACCTTTAAGCAAACTGGAGACCAGGTGATCAGTCCGTCCTCAATCTATTTAAATCTGTGAATTAACACTGGCTACAGAGAAAGGGTCATACAATCAATGGGAAGCTAACCAAAATTTAAAAGTACAATAGGTTACAAGCACCTGTTTTATAGTTGATGGTGATATCTAAATTAACAATGGTGTCGTATTCAGACTCATATATGTACATCTATCATGGCAACACTAAACATGCTCACCGAGGCAAGGAAAAAGAAACAACTACAACTACATTTGCTTTATTGTTTTTACAGATCACTAGGAATCAGGCTCAGCTCAGTGGCACTAGATAACTAACTAACTGACAGATTGATTGACTAACTAACCTTGAATGTATTGGGAAGTCATATTACATTTCGATAAATATAATTTCAGCCTTCCGTTTTATTGTGACCCCTGTTCAGAATTAGACAACTGACAGTATTATAAATGTTCCAGATTAATTGAAGACATTCCACCCATCTAAGAAGTCTACATGTCTGTGTCGCTTGTTAAGGCAGATCTCACACGTAGGCTGTGATAAGAAACTGGATTTGTTTACACTGAAAGATCTAAAGGTCAATGACAGATAGCTTTGAATAGAATGTATAGCTCATTGGATTAAAGTTTTAGTCAGGAAGATAAGTGATAGCCAGTTCTTTTTTGGCTCATAGTAAATATTAATTTACATACTTTAGTTTACATTAATTACATAGTAATTATTAATTGATTAGTATTAATTTGCTTACTGATATATATATATATATATATATACCATTTACCATGTGCATTTTTAGTAAATTAGTATTTTTATTTTTATTTTTCACTCTCCTAAAGTCAAATCAGTAGGTGATTATACAGACAACTGTGTAGAGTAAATACAACAAATAATGTAATACTACAAGATATTCCAGCATATTTATTTTATCCAGTAGGAACAATACACATGCAGAAAATTGCCCGTTTCCAGATATGGGTATAGAGTGAAATTTATATTTATTTTGTTTGCTTATCAAATTCAGATACCGCCAATCTCACTCTCCAAGTGACTCAAGGTAATACCTTACCAATGTTTTCTTTGATATTGTTGCTGCAAACTCACCATTGTGCCTGATGCTATTCTCCCTGTTCTAGTCTCAAGATGAGGAATGGTGTTTTCAGGCACTGAAGACAAAGGAAAAAGAGTTATGGGTTGCACCGGGCACTCTGGGCAATGGTGGGATGCCGGACTAGCACCATCTCCGAGCTCTTGGCTTCCCAGCACAGTCGCTGGTCACGAAGGACTGGATCATTAGCCAAATAATAGCAATATAAGCAGTTAGGTGCTTATCATCTTTCTAGGCACATAGTTTTTTAAAACAGATTTTCTACAGGGGAGGGATGGAGAGGCTTGGCACAAACCCAAGGGGACGAGAATAAGGTCCCCATGCCGACTGGCACAAACATTGACCAACTCATCTCTTGGTCTGGAGGAACAAGTTCTGACTGGCTATCACTTCTGTGACTGCCCTACAGTCTAATCAAGAAGTAAACACACCTATTTCTGTAGCATTCTAGTATTCTAAAAGAGTTGGAATTCCCCATTCAATCTTTATTTTCTGGTCACTGTCAATCAGTTACATCTTGACAACAGTCATAGACCAGCATAAGGCAAATAAAATACAAACAATTAGTAATTTTAAAAGCTGAAAAAGTACATATTCATGTACATACACACATACACATACAAAAATCTTTTAAAAATCTATAAAAGGAATTAAAATAGTAATTAAATAGAAAAAACATATAGGTTAGTGTATGACTAACTAATGTATCACTATACAATCATTCTCAAGTTAAACATTAAGGCTGATTTGAGGTGGGGTCATCATCTGACAGATTTTAATCACTGCTGACATTGGCAACATTGTTATTTTGGGATTACTGTCTGCAAACAACAAGGAAATATACAATTGTCCTGTGCACCCTGGGTATTTAGGCACATGAATGTCTCTGTAGGTACTAGAGGAGTACATGATCTGTTGTTTCTGTATGCCCAGAGTCACTGGTATATTGCCTCTCTGGGTAAGGAATTCTCCTTGCACATATGAAATAAAAAGAAATTGGGCAGTGGAGACTGCTCTGTACCAGCGAACCTTACAGAAACTCTACGGAGATAAATTAGCCCATCTCTTACTCTCCTCTGTTCATGTTTGTAGGAGAAAAAAAGGCAGAGCGAGGAGATGGAGTTAAATGTGTCATCAGCTTAGAATTGTTACATTGCTCCAATGGTCTAAGTTTAACCCCTCTTGAATTTCATTTATCTGGTGCCAATTTGGTATTGACCTTTGTTTGACTAGATTTTTGTGTATAGGCTTGAGCAATAAATCCTTTTTGAATTGCGACTTAATCTTGATTCGTTGTGCCTGACAATATCATCCATATATCTTCTGAATCGTCTCCAGGTTGTTTTCTACTTGTCAGAACAGGAAACAGCTCCTAGTCTAAAGGGGCACCTCTTCTTTTACCCTGATGAGTATGCCTGGAAAGAAGACCGATCAATGAATCAACATAAGAGTTGATAACTAATTTTCATCCCCTCTTTGCTGGAGCTCAAGTGCAATTCAACTTTGTGTTTACAAACTTGCTTTTATTTTCCTTGCAGTTGTAGAGGTACGTTCTGGCAGTTTATGGAGAGAACAGGGATCAAAGGTCTTCTGGCTGGGAAAGCAGTCAGGAAAAGAAGTGGATGAGGAAAGAACAAAGCTATTTTAATCAAAATTTAATGTTGGGTGAAATGAATCAAATACATTTGTGATTACTTTTATGATTACACTACTTGTACAGAATACTTTTTCTCTCCACACATGGAAAATGCAATTCTGTCGTCACTTCTGAAAGGGCTCTGGGGCGTGTTTCAGGGGGAAAGCATAGGCTGTTCCTGATTTAATAAATGGATGTAATCTGAAGAAAATAGACCTCTGTTTATAATACTTCAGTTCCAAGCAGACTAAGAAGTTAAATAAAAATGTATAGTTTACCAATTAAAAATCAGTTCACTAATAAATCCATCTGATAAATTAATAAGAAAAATTAAAACAAAATATAATTTTCAGCCTCTTTTGCTGGTGGTGGTCGCAGCGATGATGATGATGTTTTATTTTATTTCCCGTGTAGTGAACTGATACAGAAATTCTTTACTTAATTAAACAAGGAAAATCATGAATAATGTGGCTGGGATGTGGCTGAATTAAATCCGACAAATGTTTTCATTACCAAGACTCAGGTGTAAATACTGCAAATATCTAATTTGGTTCTAATTTCCTAATTAATATGCGATTCTGGGCCACTGTTTAGTTCAAAATAATACCGGAATGAACAGGCATCACTAACTGATTACACACTGAGACCTAACTAACATTGTTGCAAAAAAAAAACATAATAAAAAAAAATTAGGCAGAACAATGGCTCTTTGTTTTTGCAACAAAAATGCTGATCTAATAAATATGAAAAGGAATGTCTGGGATTTCCAGAGAAGTCGGGGAAAGAGGAAATCTTTGTGGGAAGATCTGGCTTCCCTGAATAGTTGTGGGAGAATCATGAATATTGATGCTCTGCATACATTCACAGCACATACCAGAAAGTTATTTATTGACAATTACACCTTCATCCACAGACTTCATTTCAAACTAGATTTCATCAGCCAAGACTCCTGAACTCTGCCTCTATCAATATGAATGATCTTTTAAAACTATTGCATTTTGCTTACTTGAAACCCTTAAGGAATTCTTATTTCCAAACTATAATAATGGAAATCTGAAAAACTTTTATCTCACACGACCTAAGACTAATATGTTAATAGATACTATAAAGAGAAAATGAATACATACGATGCTTGAAGCTATTGTATGAGAATGAGGGGGAAAATTACTTCTCCACCTAAAATAGCACTTTGGCCTGTTGTAGAGTTTTTGAAGGGCATATAAGAGAAATGGCCTTTTAAATTTGTGACATGACAGTGACAACCCCCAATTTTAAAACAATGACAATTAGTTTTAAGTTTCAAGAAAAATTGAGCCCAAACATGGCAGTCATTGCTGCCATCTTCAAAAATGCAGTTATTTTTAGATTCCTCATGACTTATGGTAAAATTTTTAATGATCACAATGATTGCAATCATGTGATTGTTGCCTAAGTTAAGAATGAGAAATCCCTGGATTAGGAGTCAAATATAGCTCAAACACTTCATTCATCCAAATCACAAATTTCTTCTCAAGTATTCTAACATCACAGCCCCTGCCTTCGTGCAGACCAATCCCCATCTCCATTCAGCAGCTAATGAGAATCTTTTTTCTCCAGGCTTTATTTATTTGCTGCCTTCAAGTCAAGCTTGAGTCCTACGACTTTCTGGACAGGTCTCTGACATTTGTTTGGTGAGGTTTCAGAAGTGGTTTGTCATTGCCTCCTTTCTAGGGCTGAGAGAAAGTAACTGGCTAAAGGTCATCCACCTGGCTTTATGTTTAAGGTGCTTAAGAATTAGAACTCACAATCTCCTAACTTTTAACCTGGTGCCTTAACGACTAGACCAAACTGGCTCTCCTAGGATTTATACGGAACACAAATTACATCTGGCTCCTTTCTTAGGGTCAAATGGCAGAGCAAACTATTGGGAAAGCTCATTTTAGGACTATCCAGAGAATATGGAAAGTATTTAAGAGGTGGCAAGATTCTGGCTTTCCTATTTCTTGCAGTATTTTTATTTTTTATTACCCTCTTGCCACTTATATCCTTTTTTATAGTGCCTTCTGTTACTCCACCAATTGCTTTGATCACTTTCCTTTCTTCTCTACACCACCTCCCCCATTTGCCAAAATTGCCTTTGCCTCCAATGGAAAGATGACAGAGGGGTGTTTTGATTTTCTTCCACAGAACTGATGGGAAATATTTCCACTAAGTAACTGAATATGGTAATCAAATTTACTACCACTCAGGCACCCGTTTGCACAAATTAGGCCTTATTATCCCAGTGCTAATGAGATTTCCTCCCTCCTTAACATTCTTTGATATGGCGTCATCATAATATTCAGAAATCAAATTATTTCCCTGAAGTCAAATTTACTGCTCAAAAGTTATGCCAGGTAACTAAATTCTCAGCTAGACTAGAGTAGTATTTCACATTTCTGGGAGCAGCTGGATGTTTTAGGGACATTCTTCTGAAGGCCTGGCTTCTTTTAGAAGAAAAAGATTTATTAGTACTTTGGAATTCCCAACCTAGCAAGGTCAGATTAGTGTCTTCTCAACTTTCCAGCAGGGTGTGGGTGGGTGTCTTTTGATTTAGACAAGTCTTTGATGCATACGTATCTTTGGACTCATGATGTCCAGGGCAGACTGGATGCATATTGTAAAAAAAAGAAGAAGTGTTTTATGTTTTAATTTATTGTTGCTGTTAAACTTTTTGAAAGCTATATGTGGCAGAAAAACAAAATATAATGAAATATAGTGAAAGCAAATATATGTGTCCCAGGATAATGTCGCAAGCAGTAAGAAGCCACACCCAACCAGGCACCACATAAATAAGACGCATAAAACAGCCCAAAGCACATGTTCCAGCAGAAATAAGTTCTCTGAGGATGGGCTCCAGCATGAATCTGAATGCCCAGAAGACCAAAACTCTGGTCCCAGCTATTGACTGAGATTGGATCCTGCAACATTATCCTGCAACATATATATTTGGCTTTCATTTGTTAAGAGGTGTTCTAGTTTTGAAGCATCCATTTGAATCAAGAATATGTCTGTAGCTGGTGACCAGCAGTTCCTTTCAAACTTATATAAAGCTATTGATGGCAATCAGTTCCTACTATACATTGTCTAAACATTGTGGAACATTTCTATCTGTCTTGTCCATGTTTCTATCTTGCCGCAATTTAGAGACTCTCAGCAGCATATTGATCATGCCATCTGTTGAAGAATAATCTTGAAGTCAATGAGCAGGTCTTTCCTTGTCTACCTGTATCAATATATCCCTTATAATATAATGATCATTATGTTTTACCTGCTGCTGAGGATTTCATAGATCCTTCCTGCTTTTGGCAGGAGCCATGGCCAGGATACTTTTTCAACAACTTTAACTTGTGTGCCAGTTGCCCCCATTTCTAGATTTAGAGACTCTGATTTTGGCCACTCTAGTACCTCCTGTTTGCGGTATTGCAGTGTACCCCTCAAAAGGCTGCAGAAACAACTGTTGATCCAGAAAGCAGCAGCCAAGGTAATTATGGGTGCACATTAGTGCAGCTACGAAACACCAATATTGAGCTGCATTGTCTTCTGCTCCTGAAGACAGAATGGAGCTAGAAAGACCTTTACCAGCGGGGATGACAAATTTTGGCAAGTAGATGATTGTTTCAGGGGGGTAAACAGCCATTAGCAAGAGGTCAACATAAAAAGCTGGACTAAGTTTGAGAAAGGAAGCATCTGGGAACAGATAAAGATATAATGTACAATGAGTACACACTGTCGAATCTCAGAGCCAATTTCCTTTCATTTTTTTTCTCCCTTGAGTAATGTTTATTTGTACAAAAGGAGCAAACACTAAAACTCTCTGATGATTATTAATCCACACATGTGCTTTGGGTAGTCATCTGTTGATAACTTAAGACATACACTGCTGAAACATCTCAAAATTAAAACAAAGAATGGAGACAAATTAGAGATATTGTTGGTAGGTGGCTTTTCAGAGGCTCTTGATGATTGCCCAAGAAGGAGAATTTTGTGGCAATTAAACTTAATGAAGTGCTAATCTCCTTAAAAAAGAAGTTTGGCCAGTCTCTGAAGCCTATCCAGTCAAAACATCTGGAAGCCAAGTGATAATCTGATTATGTCAGTCTTTGTTTTCTAACTAGCTTCCCTCTGTTGCCTATAAACAGTCCAGTGCAAGATTTTCAACAAGTTGCATGAAAAGTCATGCATTATTATGTCATCCCTTTCTCCTCTGCTCCCCGAACTTCCTTTCAAAATAAAAATCTATGAAGAAAGGAAATGGTTTCTTACTGATCTACCTATATTTACTCATTTAAATCTAAATTCAATTTGATTTCCTGAAAGATGGAAACAAATTTCCCTGATTTTTCATCTACACCGTACCTTTTCTTTTTCTCTTTTTTACTTGCCTCACTCTTCATTTAAATTTTAGAATGGGCAGCAGGAGTTGCACTCCAGAAGCATGTGGCATTCATTTTTTTTAAAATAGATTAATTTAAATGGGGTATTGGACACCTTCTTTGGTAAACATGGACACCAAGTTCTCTAATTACATTGCCCTGACTGCACAGTTATTGTGATATAAAATTTAATCTGGTTGCTTGCCTGGAAAATAGCTGAAAAAGTAGTCACCAGGCCAAGCTTCCTTTTCTTCTTTACTCTTTTATTTTACTCCTTATCTTTGCATCTATTTGTTATGAAGAGAAAAAATAGATGCAAAGATAAAACAGCTAATAATAGCATTATTTAATTAAAAACAGCATTCCCTATTCCCCAAAAGATCTGGTGTTTTCTTTTCTAAAGCTCAGTACCAGACATGCATGCACTCAATTGCAGGAGCACACACATCATGCACATGCGCGCACACACAAACACATGAGAGCAAGAGGAAGGGGAGAGGAAGGCAGAGAGAGAGAGAGAGATTCCTTTTAAATCGTTCAGGATAATGAAGAATTTACTCCATTTTACAGACGTTTAACTTCTTTTCTCCTTGTACAGACGTATTTTAGATCATTTCCCCCTGATTACTATAATTACCTGCTTGTACATGTTAAAACATATTCACTATCAGTGCGATAAAACAAAATCCACAGGCAGCTTCAGGTTTTGCCACAGGCTGTTCATGATACAAGATGAACATTTATATTGTGGCTGGATGGACAGTCTGCCAATGTTCACTGCTCTTTTTCACTTGATTTCTCATTCTGCTACCTTCTACGTCTATTTTGCTTCAGGCTGTCTTGATTCCCTTCCTCTCTCTTGTTAATTGGCAGAGCTTTTCAAGGAACACCAGAATCAGCTCTGCACTTGCAATGGGGAAGACCTTCATTAGTCCTGGCTGAATTGTCAAGGAAAATGACACGTATGTAAGTTAGCACTTATGAACAGAGTGGCAGGCATTTCATTCAAAGCAGAATGTCTGTAGATAAAAAGCAAAGATGCTTCTGGATAGGAAAATATGGAAGATGAGATATACAGTAGCAACTTTAATTGGCTTTTTGGAATAGGAAAGGCATAAGGAACAACACAATTATCATATCTTTTTTCCCCAAGCTAAGGACATTATTTACTTTGGTCATTAAATATGACATATGACACAGTTTTTCCCCCTTGTCTATAGGCCTCACTCATGGTCATTCTGGATAGCTTACAGAAGTAAAACCCTAAATCCAAACCTTGATAAACCTATTGTTTACTTATTTTCTTCTTAAGTTTCCACATTTCTAACACAGAATAGCTGGATTTTTTTATAGACATAATTTATGGCTGAGTTAAAGGAAACCCAGATTGAATAAATTACAGGTGGTCCTCAATTTAAGAGTACAATTAACAACCAGAATTTCTGTCCTAAGTTGGTGCAGTCATAAAGCAGAATAACAGAGTTGGAAAGTCTTCTAGTCCAAAACCCTGCTAGAGTAGGAGGTCCTAAACCATTTCACATAAGTGTCTGTCCAGTCTCTTCTTAAAAGGCTCCAGTGATGGAGCATCCACAACTTCTACAGGCAAATGAATCATTATGTGACTGGATGAGATTTTCACATTTTTACCAGGGTGGTTAATTAAATCATGCAGGCAAGCAAAGCAAATCTGGCTTTCCCAATTGACTTTGCTTGTCAGAAGCTGGTTGGGAAGGTCACAAATTATGGTCATGTGACCATAAGAAATTGCAACCATCATAAATGTCAGCCAGTTGCCAAGTACCCAAATTGCAATCATGTGGCCTTGGGAGTGGTATAGTGGTCATAACTTTGAGGATGGGTAAGTCAGCTTTTCCGACGTTCTCATAACCTTGAACCAGAAAACAGTTGTAAGTTGAGGACTATCCGTACCATAGATCATTAGAAGCACAGTGAGAATTTCTCCTTGGTGTTTTGTTCCCACCCTGCATCTGCAGGGTTAAAATCTAGTAATCCCATCAGGAAAGCAAGATTTAGAAATCACAGTGTTTTTCACATTTCTCTACTTTACACATGAAGAAGTGAAACCAGAATACAGGTAGTCCTCAATTTACAGCCTTTTGTTTAGTGACCATTCAAAGTTGCAAAAGCGCTAAAAAAAGTAACTTATGACTGTTTTTTTACATTTACAACCATTGCAGGATTCTCATGATCACGTAATCAAAATTTGGATGCTTGGCAACTCGTTCATATTTATGAGGGTTGTATTGTCCCGGGTTCATGTAATCCCTTTTTGTGACCTTCTGACAAGCAAAGTCAATGGAGAAGCCAGATTCGCTTAACAACCGTGTTACTAACTGAACAACTTCAGGGATTCACTTAAAGAATCGTGGCAAGAAAGATCATAAAATGCAACAACAGTCTTGCTTAGCAACAATGGAAAGTTTGGGCTCAGTTGTGGCCATAGGTTGAGGACTACCTGTAAAATCATTGCTACAAACCATTTCGTAGAAGTCTATAAATGAGTAATTTCTTAAATAGTTATGATTCATGACGTACCAATTTCAGTAAAAAAAGAAAAAGAAAAAAAAGCAAAAGACAGAAAATAACACTCTAACCTTCTCTTCTCAAAAATCTGCATAAATGTGATATTTAATAAATAGCCATGCTACCTAGGAGGTGATAGGAGGCCAGCCAGAGGTGATATTTGCCGGTTCTCCTAACCAATCAAAATTTTCCCTACCAGTTCGCCCATACCGGTGCGAACCAGCTAGACTTCACCTCTGGTTATAATGTCAAATTAAGAAATCTTTTTCTTTAACTAAGGGTCAAGGGTATCACAGCAGAGCATTTATTTTAATGTCTGTTGCTGAATCCCTTTTATCTCATTTGAGTGTTATTTATGCACAATTAGCATACATTAATAAAGTGCCTGAACAGGTTTTACAATAGTATGCTTCAGATGTAATACTCTGAATTTCCTTTGCTTTCTCATTAGTTTGTGTAGTGCTAGAAATAGTTATAATTATCTTGACGTCTTTGACATGCTGCTGCACCAGAAATGTGAAACCAAAAATGTTATTTTATATTGCTTCTTTCTACAATAAATATTAGAGTAGTCTTCTGCAGTTGCTAGGAAATAAAGAAACAAGCAAGATCATATTCTCTTTCATTCAGCCTTGATTGTAAAATAGAGACTGAGATCTTATAGTACTACAGATGTTACAGGCTCTCATCAGCCCTAGCAAGCATGGCCAATAGTCAAGGATAACCAGGAGCCAGTCACAATCTTAGTTTATTATTTCTTGTGAGGCAGAAAATACACACAAAATTGCCTCAAAGCAGTGTTAGTCCCAGGTACAAAATGTTACTACTCCACTGAAAGATTATCCTTATGATAAATTCAAATAATGACATCTTTAAGGGAGAGAAATAGGCTACATCATACTGACTTCAGCTTGCAGGAGACTTAAAGAAATATTTATTCTTGGCATGCTATAACCATATCATCTTTGCCAGAGTAGACATCAGTTTCTGTGTTCAGGACTACATTCTCCTGGAATATACTATTGTAAATTAAGTGCCATTTGTAGACAGAATCTTCCTTCCTTCCTTCCTTCCTTCCTTCCTTCCTTCCTTCCTTCCTTCCTTCCTTCCTTCCTTCCTTCCTT
>JANHFL010004010.1:106536-123094 GCA_032468155.1 Oxyrhabdium leporinum | reverse complement strand
CCCCCCCCACCGCTGCAGCTGCCGCATGAGGTTCGCTGGACGTCGGGCACATCCCCGGGGAAGCTGCGCCGCTCTCTCGCTCCTTCGCCGGTGCCCGCAGCCCCGTCTCCCTGCCGCCGGGGCCATGAACTCCACGCTGGGGAACCAGACGGAGGTGCTGGGGCTGCTGCTGGCCAACGGCACTGACTCTCTGGAGCGAGCGCTCCAGTCCTTCACGCCGAAGTCCGTGGTGACCGACGACGGCTTCGTGGTGACCGCGCCGGACGAGAGGAGCCTGTACATCATGCGGGTGGTGCAGATCGCCGTCATGTGCGTCCTGTCGCTCACCGTCGTCTTCGGCATTTTCTTCCTCGGCTGCAACCTGCTCATCAAGTCCGAAGGCATGATCAACTTCCTGGTGAAGGAACGGAGGCCGTCCAAGGAGGTGGAGGCGGTGGCCGTGGGCCCCTACTGACGTTGGCCTCGCCAGCCGCCGCGGACGGGACTCGGGAGGGACTTTTTGCTGCTGCTGCTGCTGCCGCCTTTCCCGGAAGGCGATGCCGGCCGTGGAAGCAATTCCTGGCAGGCGAGGGAGAAGCGCGCCTTTTCCCCCGACGGGACTTTGCATGATAGTAGCAGGACTCTGTCCGAAGCCGACTGCCGTGACTTTGGACTGGGCGTGGGAGAGGGTTTCACGGTACTCCCCTCGATCTCCGGGCAGGTGGGGGAAGAGCTCCGACCTCGACGTACAACGGGGACAGTGGTGTTCCTGTGGTGGGAACGGGGTAAAGTGGAAAAGGGACAGAGATGGGGAAGCTCTTGGATGACTTCGGTGTTCTGTATATAACACTGTAAATGCCACCAGCTAAACGTTTCCAGCTTTGATGCTTTGTTTGAAGGGGAGGGGGGGAGAGGAGAGAGGGACAAATTGGTCTTAAAGTTTAATTGTAAAAAACTTTTGCTCTACTTTCCTTTCAGATTTGAATGGGGGAGGGAGGATGGACTCGTCCAATGTGAGGGGATGACTTCGGTGCTTGACTTTGGTGCTTTTGGTGCGTGGTTCGATTCACTTTGGGTTTGATTTGTCTATAACAGAAACGCCTGTGCTGATGTGCGAATGACAGCTTCACATCATCTAGTTCTGCTGTAAAGTCTCCTTTTTAAAACTGTACCTTCCTGTTTGTTTTTATTCCTATCACTTCTTGCGCAGATTGTCCACAGCCAAAAAAAAACACAACAAGCAATGTGTTGGACCACTGGGCTTAGAGCTTTAGAAATTGCATCAATTTATGCAAACAAAAGGCGGAGGGGGGAAAAAGTGTGGGTCGTTTCCCCCCCCCCCAATTTAATTTCTTTTAATAAAAACTGATGGAGTCTTCTTGCCCAGGTCTCCTGCCACAGTTTTCCACTGAAATTCAGGGAAGCTGCGATTAGCATTGGGAAGATGGAGAGAGAGATGGAATTGCATACTGTCCAGCAGATCGTCCCAAGAATGAGGAATGGGAGGAAAAGTATTAAAAGCAGTAAAGAAATTGAGAGAACAGATGGTGCCCGAGATACAGCGGAACCTGTGTTTTGCTTTAAAACAACAACAGCAAAAGTTACGATTCAGATTCTGCCTCTTCATGTTCTTTTTGAGGTATGGATTCAAAGGGAAAGATGTGTGGAATGATAATGTTTCAGTCGTGGAGGTGATCCATTTGGGAATATTATGGAATTATTCCTAATGGAAGATAAATAGCAATTCTACAAATGCAATTATTTAGACAGCAAGCCAATGAGAGCAAAGCATTAATTGAATCAGACTTTGTTTCCTTGGCTGAACCAGCCATTTGAACCAAGTGAAAAAGCTGGGGCAGGGGGGGGGGTTCCTAAGCATCTGTCTTCTTTCCTTTTGTGGAATAAGAAACAGAAGCATAGGAAGGCACTGAATATCCTTTCTTTATAAATTCAGATTTATAAATAGGGTAACTTCAGGAAAGAGAATGGCGTCCCAGGTTAGAAATATTTAACAAAACTCCAACCCCTTTACTTTCTTGCAGTCCGAGATTAATCTCCCATGGCTTCATTTTCTAATCCTTCTTCCTTTATTTTTTTTTAAATTAAAAATTCATGATTCATTCCTGTGGCATAGCATCCAATTATTCTATAATTGTATTTTAATGAGAGTAGATATAATTGGTACATTTTTTTAAGAGTAGAAAAAAAAACCATAACCGTCTTCCTTTTCCATCTTCTCATTTTGTAAAGGGAAAAGCATAGATTGGGTACTGGCCCCAGGGAAGGAGGTCTTAAAATACAACATATGCCACAATAAAGTTGTTTAGATCATTCAGCTATGATCTAAAGCAGCCTTCCCCACTTCGGTGCCCTCCAGGTATCCTGACTACAATCCTCATCATCCCCTGCCAGACAAAGCTGGAGAGGGGCTGAGCTAAACGAGAAAGGTGAGAAGCTTTTCAAAGTACATAAGCGTGGAGGACAATCTCAGGTACATCTTGTGCAGGGAAGAGGAAATCACAGAAATATAACAGCAAAGGAAGCAGGAGAACAACAGCAAAAAATAAGGGACCCCCTAGATGTGAAGGATAAATGAGAAGGAATAGCGGCACAGAAAAAGCGAATTACCTTAAAGTGTCATTGAGGACAGTTCGAATCTAGACTCGTTCCCTTCGAACTCATACCCTGGGTCTTGAGTTGGATGCAGCCAGTGGGGAAAAGGAAAGCAAATTTAAATTGGTCAATGACCTGTTAGGAGCCATACAAAACTCTGTTTTGGTCTAAACCGTATTCTTTGCCTCCACTGTTTATATAAAAGAATAATCTTGCTCACACAGATTAAGTGCAACGTGCCCTTTATTCATTCCTGGTGGATTGTTTCTGAAAAAAATAATAACAATTAAAAAACAAGCAAACTCTGAACCCCAGGAGAACCCGGCAAACATGGAAAGATTGGAAGTAGAAAATACTTGAAAGAGTCCACCAAGGAGCTGACTGAGAAAGTAAGGAAGTAATTGAGTAAGAAAGCTCTGGATACATTCCTAATTTCAGATGGGAAAGGGTCAGCCAGTGATAGAGATTGCACTGCATTGCTACGCAGGTGTCTTCTACAATGCCACCACACAACTCTCAAAAGTAGTGTCAAACAGCACAATGTAGTGTTGTGCTTTGAGCTTTGCCTCTTCGATATGTGTGTAATGTCACAACGCTCACATGCTCACGCTGCGATTTCATTTTCATTAAGAAATTAAGTGAAACTAAAACAAAATAAAATGAAAACAGCCTTTTAAAAAAGATAAATAAATAAAGTAATTCAAAAGTGAATACCTAGAAGAAAAGAGCTTAGCTGCCTGGAAGAGGTGCACAAAGAAATATTTCTGTTGTCTAGTGCCGAATCGTTGTACATTGGGGTTACTAGGGTTGTACCCTGGCACAGATTAAGGGGACATTTTGCAGAGGACCTAATTCTAGCAATTTAAAATTAAACAATTAACTAAAGAAACAATGGCTCCCTTTTTTTTCTTCAACCAGAAAAACAAGGATACCTGGTTGAGAATTTTATAATAATTTCATGCTGCCAGCTCCAGTTACCGCTGTGGTAACCACATAAATTAAACAATATGCGGAATTCTCTGGAGAAGGGAGCAACAAGGGATAAAAATTCAATCACAGTAATTACTATGTGCTGTATCCTATCTAATACCTCCAGTGAACTGGGTGCTTTCTTGGTTTCAAAGATAACAGAAGATTTCTAATTTAAACTGTGCACTTCAGTATTTATGAAAGTATTGAAACTTCCCATAAATATTTTAGTCATCTTTCCATGTACTATTATATCCTCACTGCAGAAGTGACCACATGGCTAAGATGAGATTTAAATGAATGGCAAAGCTCCCAGGGGTATAAATCAACTCTGGATTCCAATCAGTGAAAGCTTTGGTTTGTTGTTATTCAAGATCCGTAGTCTGTGACAAAACACGAAATCCTATCTTCCTGCATTTTTGACTGATTATATTTTCCAAACGCTTTCAAACAAAAGGTTTCAAAACAGCTCACTTCAGAAATCTGAATTATAATCTTATTTCTTATTCCGGACATTTAAAATGAACATATCCCTCCATTACGAAGCAGATACACTCATTCTGCCTTGAGCCTCTTCAAATTGTAAATCAGTCAAGACCATTTTTATTCTTGTGTTCAAAGGCTAGCATGTCAAAATAAAATGGAATCGATACAACCAAAAGATGAAATTAATAAATAGAAAAAGGGTTGAAGTCCAAATTTAGAGATGTGTTCATATTTGTGCCTGGAGAGCTGTGTATCTACACAAAATTTGGCTCCTATGATCCTGGTAACCAAGTTGTAGTCCAAAGACGAACATCTGTCCATTGTAAATAAAGCAGTACATGGTGAGTGGTTTCTGGATTATATCCAAAGCTGCAAGGCCAGGTGTGTCCTATTCTTGGCTCTTGGTGAATCTACCCTGTGGGGAAGCTGATGGAAGCACCTGTTACCTAGCTCTTAAAAGATCCCTCCTTAACCTAAGGATGGTTAACCTGTATGAACAGCTTGCAGGTCACCATGTAGCATCAGAGCTCTGTTACTGCAGGACAGGGTCCTAATTTCAATCTCACATTCCATCTCATTCAACCTTTGAAGGACTGTCCTTTTCGCCCAATCAGAACCAGATGATATAAGCAAATCTATGATAAGACCAGAACATTTTAGTTTCTGATTCATTGCTAACATTCATAGTGAGAGTTAGTCATCCTTCAGAATTATTGGAACCAAGCCATTAGGGAAGAATGTTGGCATTCTTGGGTCATGGCCATCAGATGTTGTTGTAGTTCCTTAGCTGTACTTGCTATCAATGCCTAATCATCTGCAAAGAGTAGTTCATTGATATTATTTCCATTCTTGGATTTGGCTTCTTTGCTTATGCTATTGATGTAGGTGAGAGTACACATCTCTGTTTTACTCTAGATGTTATTGTGAAGGGTTCTGATATTCCTTATTTGTTCTGAGTACACATCTCTGTTTTACTCTAGATGTTATTGTGAAGGGTTCTGATATTCCTTGTTTGTTCTGAATACATTTCAGGAAACACTACATACATTTTTGCATACTCTAATAATACCCATGGTCACATGATAAACATTTGGAAGCTTGGAAAACTGGCTTATATGTATGATGGTTGCAGTGTCCCAGGATCATGTGATTACCTTTTGTTGATCTGTTGACCTTCTGACAAGCAGAGTCGACAGGGAAGACATATTCACTTAACAACTAACTAACTGAACAACTACTAACTGCTGTGATTTACTTGACGACTGTGGCAAGGGTCGTAAAATGGAGCAAAACTCACTTCATAACTGTCTTGCTTAGCAACAGAAATGTTGGGCGCAATTGTGGTCATAGGTCAAGGGCTACCTGCATTCCTAAGCATGGAAAACCACTCCCAAATATTCAAAAATAAGTCGCTGTTCTATTTTGTTTCTATTTATTACCCAACTGCTTTGGTTTTTGTTGAGGTTACCGGGACTACACATTTTTTTGAACTTATAGTCAGTATCCTTACTGTATTTTGCTGAATTGAATTACGGCTTTCAGCTGTTGATAAGGATATCCACCCTCTCTCACATAAAACTGGCCAGAATTCCCTGTTTATGTTTCATTATTCCCTGAAAAAATGTTTTGTTGGGGGCGGGCAGACTTTGATGATTTCTCTGCATAAACCCCAATTTTGATCCTATCTCTCTAGTCTTCCATTAAAAAAAAAAATCCAATTCTGTGGAGAAGATGAATTGTTTTTATCTACAGGAGGTGTTTGAGGATGGAAGAACAGGATCCTAATCCTTTCTAGAATGGAATAGGTTTTTCTTACATTCATGATATTACACATAGAAAATTTGAGGCCCTGTAAATGTTGGACTTCAGTGTCCACTAACCACACAATCCAGGTATCTAAAGTTGCTGGCACATTTGTTAACCCTCTGCAGAGAAATCAGCAGTTAGGAACAGGAGAAAAATAGAATTTGTCACTTGAAGCCACAATCCTGCAAAGAATCCTGCTAATCCAGCTTCTGCACGGAGAATGCAAAAAGCGATTCCTTACAGGATCACCATTCACTCAGATACATTATGCAAAGTGACAAGAGCTGGTAAATATGAATCAATTCTCCAGCTACACTTTCCCTTTAAGCTTTTCCTTAATATATTATGATTTTCCACTTTCAGGACTTAGCCAAACAATTTATGCAAGTTACATAATTACAGTACTTCAGATTCAGGAATTCACATGGGGTCCAGAACACCATGGTTTTTGTTTTTTAACCTTCCTCTATTTATCTCCATTTATATCTGATGAGGAGAAAGAGAACAGTCTTGTATTCACTTCGCTTGATACGACCAATAACGATTTATCTGTAGTGATGTAAGGTGGACGGATCCATTACTAAATATTCCGATTTTGTCCTCCTTCCATTCCATTTCCTTTTTTAAAAACTTCCCCTCCTAGTGAGTTCTGAATTTGAATATAGCGACAGGGTTGGGATGTGGAGTCTTAAAACATTTCCCTCTCGTAGGCTTTCATTGATCTAAACACACCTACACATCTCCTATTAATGACTCCTTCTCCAAGCTTGCCAAATTCGGCTCTTAAATCACTCTTCACTGAGGTTGGTTTCCAGGCCACTCAGAAACTAGATATCTCTGAAAGAGTCAGCGCCTGGCCCTACCTATTATCTGCTGCTGTTTGCTGTGCATGTAATGAGAGGCATAGGCTAGGGGGGCTAAGGGAGGGCATGTGCTTAAACATGCATCGCAATGTTGCTATGCATACTCTACTTCTAGTGTGCTTAATGTGGCAATACAAGAACAAAACAAAAAGGCAAAGCTTGCCCTGTGATGCAGGTGTTTCGTCATTTTAGCATCATCCCAGTTAGGAATGGATACCTATGCACAAAATGCCTTGGGGTAGAAGAACATTCATCTTGTGAATGCTTATTTGCAATCTGCAGTGGTACAGTCCTGGCACAGGTTTGCTATCCCAAATATCCTAAAGTCCTAGTCCAGGTATGGGAAAAATGAATGATGGATGAACTTGTAAAGCAACTTCGCCAATTCCCTTTCTTTGAAGGGGAAGAAGAGAGAAAGAGAACTGATCTGCTGTAGATTTCTGTGTGATTTATGGGAGTTGTTTAAGAACAGCAATAGCAGAATCCTTAACCTTAAATGCTAGATTTGACTGTTGGAAAGGTGGTTTGTTTTCTTCTCATTTGGTATTTGGAACAAATTCTGGGATGCAACCTTTTTATTTTCTTATGCTTATGCTATTTCCACGAGCTACAGGTGACGTAGCTTGTTGTGCCAGTAAAAATAAAATAGATTTAGCTTCTTTAAAAAAAGTTGTTTATTTTTAATACAATCATTCCATCTTCAATCGAACAGTGTGTTGTCTGAGTACAGGTATTTTTGTATAACAATAATCAAAGTTACAGCATCCTTCATTACACTGATATTCTGCCATGATTAACATAGTAATATTCCGCATATTAATTCTACAATGTTAACATAGTGATATTATTCTGCATACTAATCATAATATTTGCGTCTCTTTTAACATATCTTCTTTATTTTATTTCCCTATTTCTAACTTCCATAAAATAGATTTAGCTTTGTGCCTGCCTTGTTTGCTCCATTTTATAGGCATCCCAGTTTTACTTGATTATATTTAATATCCACGAAACAAGGCACTCTGCAGTTTAGCCAGTGAAAATTAATGGAAGATGGAGCTGAGATGCGCCCTTGAATATCAATATTTCTCCTGTGAAAATAAGATTAGAGAAAATACGCTTTTCTAAATGAGAGGAAAGGAAAAACTTAAGGCAGGCATTTTGGTGCAGAAAAACAGCAACTTCTGATGCCCTTCGAACACAGTGGATCTCCCAATTCCTGGAGCTGAGAAAGGTGCTGTGAAAGTTTAAGTTTCCCACCATAAATATCTTACATGAAATTTCCAAAAAGTGCTGCCCAAACCTTATAACTTTTGCAACACCTTCAGGAAACCATCCTTCACTCTGGAAAGTTTAATTCTTTTGAACTACCTTTAATCACAGGCTGTTTTGAAGCCACAGCTCTAGAGAAGAGCTTGAGTGAATAAGCTTGATTAGCAAAGAGAACATGTTGTATTTATGCAGTATCTGGGATTTGGACTCATTAAACTGTCTTAGTGAGATATAACAAGCTGCTAAACTGGAATGTTATTATCTGCTAACCTGCAACATTCTCCATTGCTGGAGGAACTACAAACAATGTCAGTTTAAAAAAAAAACAACAGAGAAGATGATTCAAAGCTCAGCTCCATACTTCAAAGCTGTGAGCCTAGATGAACACTCACATATTTTCTAGGTAAGGCCAGATATTCCAGCACAATTTTGGATGTACACACATCACAACTAAATAGTTGCTGCTCAATTGCTTTTTTCAAAAGGCAACTGGACTTTCTTTGTTTTTGCTTGAAAACGTTTCGCTTCTCATCCAAGAAGCTTCTTCAGTTTGTTTTTCAGAACAAGTTTTTCAAACTTCTTCAAGCAAAAACAAAGGAACTGCAGTTGTTTGAAAAAGCACCTTTGGGACAACCACGCCCTGGGTGGCTGTGAATCTCCATAGACAAAAGTATGAGATAGAGATTCATGGGCAAAATATGACATTTTAAAAGAGTATCCTGGACATTCCCATAAAATTAGGGTTACCAGATAGCTGAACGGATAATCTAAATAGACAAAGAAGGACATGAGCAATTGAAAAGGAGGGCAAATAGGGGAAAAGAAGCAGGCACCAATTGTCTAACTTTCTTGTCATCTGCAACAAAAAACATGGTGAAAAACAGTCCAAAAATGTAATTAGGCCTTTATGTCTATGAAATTATTTTTTCCAGAATGGGGAAGATGGGTTTTTGAATCACAATATTTTTCCAACCAATCTTTGTTTTCAAAAATGCTTCAAAAAATATGCTGTAAAATGGAATCGATGACAAAATGCTTTTCAAATTTCCCCATAGAAACGGTGAGGTGCCATGAGCTCTACAGCTATGCTAGATTTATACAGTAGATGATAGGTTTGAAAGGGCTGGATTGACGCCAATTGCTGGAAATAAATTAAACAATGTAAATCTAGGCTGCCGAGTTGTTGATGGATGAGGAAAAGAAAAAAGCAGACAGTGTACAATATACAGGAAAGTTTGAAAGACTACTGTTGTGAAAACAATCACAATCCAAAAGCCAGACAATACAGTATTTGATTTTAAGGCTATAGTTGCTGGATGTAGGAGCTGAGGACAAAAAAGAGGACATGTTCTCCTCCCTCCAAATGCCTGGCAAACCAAAGAGCTGTGGCAGAAATCAGAACGATCAAAATATGTTGGAAGTCCCCTTTCCCCTCCATGTTGGGTTGTTATTGTTTTCTTTCTCTCCTCCCGCATCCCTTTGGTTGCCTCCTGTCTCTTCTCTCTCCTCCTTCTCTTCCCATCTTACAATTTTGTTACTTCTTTTAGCCACATGAATATTCCCCAACAGTCCCTTGTGTCTCATCTTCTAAGATTCCACAACAACCAGGGAATCACATGGAATCTCACAAACAACACACCATCTTGCAAAATGTTTCAATAGGGCACAAACTTTCCCCAGCTCACATGTTTGCAGCTCTCATGTTTTTCATAAGGCGGCTGCTCATAATTATAAATAAATATCTGTTGGGGGTAAAAGGGCCATAAGAAAGAAGACCTCTGGGGTTGTCATGATACCTATTGTATTGATGATTGTGATATGTTGCAGTGAAAATGTTACTGCAGTGTAGTAACATTTCAAGGGAAGTTACTACTTCCCTCTTCAAGGGAAGAGATGGTTTTACTTTTTTATCTGGTTGGATTGTTAATAAATATTGATAGTCAATAAGTTGACAGGGAGGAAAATATATTACCTGAAAGATCTAGAGAGTAGGTCACAACCTTTGCTCACTTCACAATTACAAAGGTCACAGGGAGTTGAGCAGTGTATAAATTTAATAAATTAGGGTTGATTGCACAGTCAGCCAGAAGTTTTGCAATAGCAATAGCACTTAAACTTACATACCGCTTCATAGTGATTTACAGCCCTTTCTAAGTGGTTTACAGAGCCAGCATATTTCCCACAACAATCTGGGTCCTCATTTTACCAATCTCGGAAGGATGGAAGGCTGAATCGACCTTCAGAATCAACCATCAGAATCGAACTGCTAGCAGTCGGCAGAATCAGCCTGCAATACTGCATTCTAACCACTGTGCCTCCATGGTTCTTAGACCAGATTTGGCAAAATTATATTATTTTTAACAATAGAATGTAAAGATTTTCTGGGTCAACACAATGATCCCATGGGGCAATGAAATGACAAGGTGGTTATGTTGTGAAGTTGCTTGAAACAATTGCAGGAGATATTTTACCCATCAAATAAGTGATATGTAAGCAAAGGGGCTCTCTCCTAACTTGTAGAAAGTGAGAGATACGGTGAGAAAGGGATTAATTTAAAAAGATGACCTATTAAGAGCGGGGCTGGAAGCATGTCAGCAGATCACTTTGAATGGATGGACGCTCTCTATAGAGCCGAAGACCTGGCACTGTGCTATTTTGCACAGTGAGGCAGCAAATTCTGGTAATCATTAGTCCTTGCTGCCCTCACAATTGGCCGAAGTGTCTCTATTTCATTATTCAAGTGCCACTTTGTCCTTCGCCTCAGGCAAAATATATTTTTTGGGTCTGATGCTGTAGAATTGAGGTTATCATAATTTTAACGGGACAGATGCATGGCAGGTTGGCTACAGCAGATGCAAAGTCCTATTCAAAGTTGAATCCCTGGTACATAATGCAGAGGGTCTTACCTATGCTCTGTTATAATGAAGTGTGCGTGGTATGTGTGTGTGTGTGTGTGTACAGAGTATGGAAGATCACCTCAAAACTTTTAGTCAATAATTAGGATGAAGCTAGAAACTGGGAGGCCATGAGTTCTAGCCCTGCATTGGATACAAAGCCAGCTGGGTGACTTTGGGCCAGTCACTTTCTCTCAGCCCTAGCAAGGAAGCAAGCAATGGCAAAGTACATGAAAAACCTTGCTAAGAATACTGCAGGGGCTTCTCTAGGTACTCTCTGAGAATCGGACACGACTGAATGGGGGGACGGACTTTAAATGCAAAAAAATGATACTACCCTATCTCCAACTTTTCATAAACCATTCTGTTGCATTCAGGGGGGCAATAGTCTCCAGTATGTGTGTTTGGAATTTCCAAATTTCTGCTCAGAAGTCAGCGTCATTGAGTTGCAGTGAGACTTTGCTTACACTATTCAAACGTTAGTGCCACTGCTAAGGGTGGCACTTATTTCTGTAGCTGCTTATAGAGAAGTGCACCAGAAGTATTTTAAGCTCATTTGCGTGTCTCAGATTCTTGAACCTATTAGATATTTCCCGTAATGTAAAAATCATGTCTTTTTGCTACTTAACTCTCCACTATTAAGACAGCTACTTAGAAATCTTTCAAATCTGATAAAGCTGACTGTTTTATGTTGTTGGACAAATTGCATAAAATACTTCTGTGTGCTCCTTTGTAGCATGGCAAAAAATATCTACAGAGTACAAGGTCATTTTCCATTTACATTATCACTGAACCTGCCCAAGGGCTGAATGTGCTAAAAGGTTGTTTGAAATTGGACTGAAATGCATCCCAGAATAAAAATTGTCTGCCATCAGGACTAGAGAACTGGTTTACAGAAAGCTAGTGCTTCCATAAGGAATTTAAATATTAGTTTACTGTCTCCAAAAAAACTGCAATGGAAGTATTAATTGATATATTTATTTTCCAGGTGAATGAAAACACAAAATGACAACAAGTAGTCAACTAGCACAAACTAGCCAAATATAATAGCCCGAATAGCTATAGGTTAAGTATGAGAAGGCTTTTTATATTCTAAGGAAAAGTAATTCTAAGGAGAAGTCATTGCAGAATAAAATCAACTATCTTTCTTTTAGAACAGAGATGGTCAATTTGGGAAGCTTGGCCAGCATGTGGTCTTCAGCTGATTCCACAAAGTCCTCCATGATCAATTAGTTCAGACTACTGGTAAGTCAGATGTGACCCTTCAATAAAGGTTAATGTCTCGGAGAGAGAGGAGGAGGGGAAAACATCAGAAAATGAGCATAAGAGAAGGTGATGTCCTCGTTCACTTTTGGCTCGAGCTGAATCCATCACCTGAGGAAATGCAATGCTTGGTAGAACAGGTTAGCACGTTGCAATTGTAACAGAACCCAATATTTTAATATAAAAGAGAGAATGTGAGAAGAGAAGGTCTCTTCTAGAGCCCTCCCAACTTTGAGTCTAGTAGAAACATTTGGAATTTTGGTTGTTTCTTACAGATTCTCACAAGAAAAAAAAATAGAGGTCCGGGTGACTGTTGACAGCTACAGAACATCTAAGGTCAAAAAGATAAATTACTGATTTTGTTCTCAGTTTCCCTTCTGATTCCTCAAGTTGATCTTGACTGGATTGCTACATGATCTCACCCCAGTTTTGATGTTTTCCTGAGAGGCTATACTTCCAAGAACTGGGTTGCAGATACTAATATTCTTATTTTCCTAATATATCACTAGGTGTATATGGGATCCAAAAACATACATAAAACTGGAACTTTGCTTGGAAGAATGCTAGTTTCTCACTAGATTTAGAAGAATCTAAATAAGATAAAATCAAGAGGGTCAAGGAACCTAGTGGGCACAAGGGAGTTTGGGTCGGCGTTTTTGAACCCCCAGGTGTCATTTTAGAGACTGAGTCTGTATTCAACTATTGGGCAGAATTGTTGAATTCATCCCAGAAACAAGGTTTCCCTAAAGTCACCCTGTAATATCTGAACAAGACAAAGAGGAAATTTGGAAAGTCCACTGGGAAGGGGAAAACCTTTTTGCATGGAACCATCATCTAAATATAAAGAACTCAGGTTCTGAAAGGGAATCAAAGAAAGTGAAATGTTTTTAGTATGGCAGCTAAAAATTGGGCACTATATTTTACCTGCCATGAGCATGGAGATCACGAGCCAAGCATTTGATGTGGGGGAAAAACATGCACATACCCCAAGCTGTTATTTCTTCTTCCTTGGAATCAAATCAATAATGTGATAGAAGAAAAGGGAGAAACTATTTCAGGTGGAAGACAAAGTTATAGGAAAAGGAAGTAGGATCCTTTAGTGGCGTCAATATGCATCATTCTGTGGCGGCATTTTTTTTCCAGTGAAAATTACAAAAGGAACTGAACATCAATGGGAAATTGTTTTTCTAATGTTTTTTTTTTAAATATTTTATTGAAGAACCTAAGGTTAGAAAGGTAAACAAAGGAAGAAGGCTGCAAAGAAACAGGGGAAAAATACTGACTTCTGACTTTTTCCAGTGCAATAGAATACAAAAAATATTACCTCAACCTTTTGCTAAACATTTCAAGCTATTTCTATAACAACAGTCATTCTAATCATCAAAACCTAAAATCAGTTTCATTTTCTTCAATTTTGAGCAAAAAGTCGAGAAATTGTTTCCAAGCAGAAACAAAGCTAGATAGGTTCTTCTCTTTAATTGAAATAATAAATTTTGACATCTCTCCCAAGTCCATCTCCTTTACCATCCATTCTTCCATTGTGGGAATTAGTCTGTCTTTTCCATTTTTCTGTATATAAGATTCTTGCCACTGTCAACATATATAGTAAGAAAGTTTCAAATTTTCCCCCAAGCTTTTTATCAATGGGAAAGATAAATGCTAGCTGTGCTCTAAATATGCAGCATACACATCTACTGTTTATTTTCTACTACAAGATTGTTACTGGCCATGCTTCTGGATTATTGAATATTTTTGCCTACCCACATATCATCTCTTTTCTGTCCCTTGTCTGTCCATTATATAGTTCTTAAAATAAACACTATTCCATATTTTATTTATATAGATGGAATGCTCATAGCTGATGGTAGAATAGTTCATATGAGCTAATAAAACCAATACAAACATTTACTATAGTATCAGACATAAAGATTAATAGAGGGACTGGGAATGTAGATGTCTCAAAGGTGCTTTTTCAAAAGGCAATTGGATTGTTTTTTCAGAAGAAGAACAAGAAGGAGAAGGAGAAGGAGAAGAAGGAGAAGGAGAAGAAGGAGAAGGAGAAGGAGAAGGAGAAAAAAGAAGAAGTTGTTTTGTTTCTCATCCAAGAAGCTTCATAAGTCCTAGATAAAGCTTATTGGATGAGAAGCAAACATTTTCTTCTTCTTTCTCAAAGGAAAAAAAACATCCAGTTGCCTTTTGAAAAAGCACTTTTGAGACAGCTATGACCTGGATGACTGAGAATCTCTATAGATGAATGTAGAGGGTCTTTTTCCAAAAGACCCTCTACCATTGGTAGGCAAGACAATTCACCAAAAAAGGAAATTCCTTAGATGGTGGCTGAAGATCACTTATGGCTGCCTCATAGTTTCTTCCATCAATAGGAAAAACTAAAATGTAGACCACAGGTGTATTGGAGAGATTTGTATGATGGATTATACACTATTCCAAGAATTGTCATACTGTAGTAGAATAAACAACAAAGTAGAGTTATGCCATGGACCAGAAGTCCCTTACTTGCAGACTGATTTGTCAAATAGCTTTGTTGTTTGCTCTGGAGTTAATGGAACATTTTCATCCCATCTGTATGCCCCACCATACAGATACAGCAGCTGTTTCTTTGCAAAATGGAAGGACCATGCTTCCCACAACTGACAGTCTTGTGTACCACAAGCTGTTCTCTACTGCTAGTACATAGTGACAGCTAGACAGCATTGGGAAATGTTACCTCCTCCTCAACTACCAATTCTTATCCCCTCCCCAAGCAGTGCAACTGCTGACCAAGCAAGAAAAATTGGGAGCAAGTCATGTATGTTTGGATGCATACAAACCATACATATATACTTCCTTCACAATTTAGGTCATATTTATGCAGAAATATTGAACATTCAAATGGGTTCACAAACTTTTAGGCACCAATGTATACAAAATAGCTTTAGTCAGATTCAGATTCCCATGAACTTCCAAAATCCCAAATGACTGCTAGATCTTTGCTGTTCTTTTGCGGCCATCTGGATTTTTGCAGCTCATTCTGGCAGTTCCATGTCTCCAAAGTACTGTAAATCTAAGAATACAGTACAGTACAGTACCTCCAGTGTTCCTGGATCCATACTCTTGATTAAATGTTGTTTGTGACAGCAGGATGATGGCAATAGGGAATTTATAGTGAAGCAGGATGTCAGAAAAAGAAATAAATTTGGGCAGGCATCAGGAAAGAGGCTGCAGTGGAATAGCTTAATTCTTCTCTCCAAGGTTACCGGCCGTGATTAGATTCATTTTTCTGCAATCTTTTCCACACACAAGAAAAAGGACCTTGGAAGGGACTGCAACCAGAGGAGAGGAAAGACTTGAATTATTTGAAAGAAAATATAGTATGAATGTACCCTCTGAAGATTACAGGAGCTCCTTCTGACTAGACATGAAAAGGAGTGAAAAGTAACACGTCAATCCAGTACCCAGTTACCAAAAAGTAAAGCCTACTGACTTCAGATGGGCTGTCCTTTGAGGAAATAGGCCTCATATGTCCTGACCTGGTCCTCTACTGCCTCTTCTTCTGTGATGCACAGCTATCCTTTATCTAATGTGAGGTACCCAAAAGCCCTTTTTAAAAAAGCCTTTCTGTTTCAGAGACACCACAATTTGTCACTCATCAGTTGTTGGGAAAATGCCTGCCTGCCCATCCTCTCCAATCATAGCTAATATAACCATGGCAATTCAGCACACTTTCACAAATTCAGTTAATAGTCCCCATCATAAATTAAAATGACGAGTGATTGGAGCCTCCTTCCTCACCTCTTCTGATCCCACTACTAAAATATGGCCTCTCCGAAGGTGATTAAACTAGGAATGAAAACTGAATCACAAAATGAATTCTGTAATATATTGCTTTGCTCATGCGCTCTGCATATGGATGATTCTTTGAGACTTTATCTGGATTAGATAGAGAAGGTAGTTGATGAGGGTCTCTTTCAGCTTTTGCCTTCAGACTTTAGGAAGGATGGAAGAGGGAATAAAGTTTTAGGGGAAGGAAACATTTATGACTTCATTTATTCATATTCCTCCAGTTTGAATAGATTGAGGACTACAAAAAAGTAGCACTTATTGTTGTAATTCCTTTGTGTATTTTTCCCCCCGGGTATGTTGGATTTTCACTCCAATAATGTCCAAGTAGCATGCCTTAATGGCAATTATGGAGACAGGGTCCAAAACAGAGGTGAAATCTAGCCGGTTCGCACTGGTTTGGGAGAACCGGTAGGGAAAATTTTGATTGGTTCGGAGAACCGGCAAATATTACCTCTGGCTGGGCCTGCCCCTGCCCGCCTACTCACCGCTCGCCCCGCACAGCATCCAGAGCTTGCCTGGCACCACCGCCGCTCACATCGCGCCACTCCCCGCGTGGCATCCATGCACGGCCTAGCT
>JANHFL010004010.1:54470-69162 GCA_032468155.1 Oxyrhabdium leporinum | reverse complement strand
CCCCCCCCGAGAAAGAAGCGAGAGTTGTTCAGATCTAATCCTTTTGTTTGATAAGCATCTGAACAAATTCCACCCTGGCCGTCTTTTTATTGCTATCTTGATGTAAGACCTGAACCGTCTATCTTGGGGTGGATTTAGTGTGAAAGATGCTTAAACTGAGTGCACAGGATGTTCTATTCCACTTCTGAAGACTTTTCTCCTTTCATCTATTAGGAGGGCTCTGACAGTTGGCAAGAAGCTTGTCATTTACTCTGGATTAAGGAACACCTTCAGAAGCTTCTCTCGTTAAATAGGAAGTTGAATTCTTCCCCTGGGAACGTATCCTTTTTGACAAGCCTCGAAGCCTGTGGTGTGTATGTGCTAAAGCCACAATCTGACTCCCCGGTTCTTAAATCAAGGTGACTTATATTTTCTTTGTCCAAGATTTTCTAAGCCAGTACATTGATTAGACACATATTGTTAATATATGCGAGTGCAAATGTCGGCACGTTCTTCTATGGCTTTCCTCCATTGTTTGTTATTTGAACCATTTTATCTTCCTGGCATTCAAATTATGCATCTAGCTAAAATGCCCAACAACGATTCTCAAAGTGCGAGTGTATTTTTTTAAAAAGCAGACTTCTGTTTTGAATTTCTCTCTATAAGAATACATTGGAGATTGAATATGTGTACCAATCAAGAGCCCTGTATCAGAGCTATGAACTGTATTATTGGCTGCTTTCAGCAAAATGTTTACGTTAATTCAACTAATCCATGTATTGTTTCCAATTGGATTTGTCAACTTGTTATAAATTCTATCTTTAGATAGAAACCAGCTTGATTGCATTCAACAATGCCTCAAAGAAGTAACTGCAGAACTGCAGCCTGAAAATTAGATGGGAAAGAACTTCTAAATGGTCATGATTTGATTTTCTACTGGATTAAGATATGTGCTATTTTCTAGGAAAAAAGGAAATTCATTTCAATTCAACCTCTTAAACACTCTAAGAGAGAGACTTGATAATCACAAAGCACACATACATTAGCTGCCATTATTGTGAGCTAATCTAATCAACTAAATATATAAATAATTTCATGTGAAAGAGTATTTGTCACTGGCTCTCTCTGTTTTGCTGCTGTTATTGCTTCTGGTACTGTTACAATCTACACAATAATATCAGCAACAACACAACAGTGGACCCACATTAAACACGCTCTTAATTACTTAATAAGATTTAATCTGTTTCTTTCTTGGAGATGAAAGATAAATGACGTGTTTCAGTTTAGATTTCCTTTTAGATTACCATATTTGTCCCATGTGACGTAGATGAATAATGCAACGTTTTCCATTACCCTAACAAAATACAAATTACCTTAGGGCAAAGGCAAATCAATTCTGTTTTGTTCCATTTAAGACATACCTATGCACAGAATGTTTTATTTTCACCGTCATTGTAATTTAGCAATATTTAGACTGATATTTGGACAGGAGGGAAGAAATGTTGTCATTGTTCATATGGAAGTATTTAGCAATTAATTTCTCTAGAGCCTTCCCAATTTGCATACGTGTAAGTCCCTGTGAACCATACAGGATGGAACAGAAGCAAAACATGGGGAGGGGAAGATTTCTGAAGTCATTAGCCATTTGTGCATCATTAGGAGCAGTTAGTTTGACGCCTAGCACTGATGGTGGTTTCATTGCTTGCAAATCTTTTCATGAAGCTAGCAACATATGAGGCACTTTTCTTTAAGTAAGACAAGGATGGTGGAGCAACCTGTCCAACAAGCACAACACCAGGTGTTGAAACAACAATCATATCCAGATAGATAATGAAATCACTGCAAGAAAACAACTCAGAACCCAGCAGTTCAACCACAAACTGCATACATTCTCTACGATTGGAGCACTATAATAGCTGATCAAGCTCCCAGGGGAACTGCTCTGATTCATCTCTATTTCCCCAAAACAACTTTTCTTTTATACCAATCGTGATAAATGGTAGGAAAGCTAAATATAACTTCACTTCTAGCCAAGGATTTAGTGTTCCTGTTTCGGCTTGATGACAAGCGCACAAAGGGCCCAAGACACCTAAGGACCCATTGATTTTTAATTTGAGAAATACCAAAATGAAATTAGTAGGATTCATATGTACTTTACAGGTGGACGATATTCTTTTCTTTCGAACAAAGCAAATTATTTAAACTGATTTAAATAAAATTAATCAATCTATCCACTGCAGAGAGGCTGGACCTCTTAACTCGGTCTGACTCTCGTCAGTGATAGAACTGGATGGTTTTCAGAAGGTGCTGGGGCTTATTCCTGCAGGTCTGCCACGTGGCCCATCTGAGGCCTTGATCACTGCTTGGAAGAGAAGGGCAGCAAAGGCTCTGGAACAGGTTGTGCCTATATGACCTCTCCCCTCTCATGGAAGCCATAACTCTCATGGGAGGTTGAGCAGGGGATTGTACTAGAAAACCTCCCAGATCCCGTCCAAATCTGTCATTCTGTTACTCCCAATGGTTTACAGAAAGCTGAGGGAGTTGAAAAGAGATGTCTGGAGCATTGCTAGCGTTCTATTTACACTTACTCATGCCTAGTCACCTGCTGGCTGGACTACCATAATGTATTCTATGTGGAACTATCCTTGAAGGGTATCCAATACTACAGTTCGTGCAAAAGGCAACAAAGGGGGCAGTTATGTGTGTTTCTTATAGAGCACATGTTACACCTCTGCTCCATGAGATACATTGATTAATTTGCTTCTGGGTCCAATTCAAGATGCTGGTTTAAAGTTCTGCATGGCATTAAACGGGGTTATTTCTCCCCGGCTACATCTTTCTTTCCTTCCTATCATATCTAGTAGAGTCGGTATGCAGTGGGTTCTGTCATTTAGAGAGCTACATTTGGCAGGCTGCAAGTAGAGGGCCTTCTCAACCGTGGCACCTTCATTGTGGAATATTCTCTTCCCTGAGGTTAAATTGGCAGCATCTCTCCTGACTTTCTGAAAATCCCTCCAGACCTGGTTGTGCCATCATGTCTGGGGACCCCAGGGAACTGGCAGATAAGTGAAATAACTCCATTACTACTGAAATCCCTTCACCATTATTTTTCTTTTCTAGCTCTATCTTTATTGTTTTTAATAATAATTATTGTAACTGATATATTATTGGTTTTTTTTTAACTTTGTTGTACACCACCTGCTTGTTTTGCGAGATGGACTGTTATATAAACTTGATGAATGCAATAAATAACTTTAGTCAGCTGACAGGTTTGCTAAACTCTTTTTCCCAAGTTACAGTGCAAACTTTTTAAGTTACAACGATATTGCCTCAACTGGCTAAATCTTATATGTGGGGTAGCAGTGGGAGGGGGGGGGAGAGGAGAGGTAAGGTTTCCTAACAATCCCTTTTCCTTGCCATGATATAGACCAGGGATAATCATTGCAAATAGATGCCTTGGGAAGGGTTTTCATTTTTGTCCATGAAGCGTCCTTAAAAATCCTACATACTTTGGCAGAGACAGTTGTCATTTTAATCCTTTAACCTTCTTAAAAACCTTTAAACTATCATAACAGAGTCAACTAGCAGAGCCAAAAACTTCAAGTATAAGCACTCCAGTTGTATCCCATTGTGCCTGCTGTCTCTCTCACAAATTTTTTTAAAGAGATCCGTATACCATTTTTAGCTAGGTTGTCATTCAAATTATCTGATTTCAAGCAATTTAGGCCATCAGTGCAGTGATGGTATAAAACTGATGTTGCATGTTCTAATTCCTTAATAAAAAAAGGATTCAAAAAAGAAACCCAATGAATTCCAGTTGGTATGTTCCAGTGTGGTGAAAGGCCCTTTTGCTTACTTGCTAAGTCTCCTGAGATGGCACTGAGAAGAAAATTCAATCCTAAACCATTTATGGTCTTCAAAGCCAGAATAAGCTCTTTGAATTGATCCAGGAACAAATAAGATTCCAGTAAAGCTACCGGTATCTGTCTATAGAGATTCTCAGTCATCCAGGTCATGGTTGTCCCAAAGGTGCTTTTTCAAAAGGCAACTGGATTTTCTTGGGGGTTTTCCTTGAGGACATTTCGTTTCTCATCCAAGAAGCTTCTTCAGTTCAAGAAGCTTCTTCAGTTCATTAACTGAAGAAGCTTCTTGGATGAAAAGCAAAATGTCTTCAAGGAAAAATGAAAGCCAGTTGCCTTTTGAAAAAGCACCTTTGGGACAGTAAATCTATCATAACTTTAAAGTCATGTGTTTTGGACCAATCAAGACTTCCAAAATCTGTTCAGAGATTTAAATGTATGTTTAATGGACAGTTAATCATCCTATCTAAAGTAATTGAAGTGTGAAGGACTGAAGCCAATTCTATTTTCTCTAGCAAAGTTCTTAGCCCCTAAACACACCAGCAATAGTGTCTAGCAATCACTGCTATATGAACAAATGCAAATCACAATGTAGTTCAACTCTATTTAATACCAGTGGAGTCACCAGTGGAGTACCAATAAATGATATTTTGCTTACACATATTCTTGATTTTTGTTAGCTATGTGTCAGGAATTTTCATCTTAAAAATATGATATGGGGAAGCAGGCTGAAAGCCAGGAGATATGAGGTTACTATGGTTCAGAAAAAAAGAAAACCTGTTCCATTTTATATTGCCTACCATCCAAGAATAAATTTGGGGGGGGGGGGGAATCAGATATTTCTTTGTGAGTACAACTACGAGGAAGATCATGGGAAGATGTGCTAACTATCATTTAGTCAACTAAATAACAAGAATTTATAAGGAAGAATTGGATAGCCCCTGTTTTATTTTCAAAGAACATGTGAAGATTATGTACATAAAGAAGTACAGTAGTTCAAGCTGAATTTTCTAACTCTGTTAAATATTTAAAAAATAATAATGGAATATTCATGGAATTCCTTGTCTTCATTTATTTGATAAATCCACTTACAGAGCCTGAGTCAAGATTACAACTCTAGGCTATTTGCAAAGTACAGATAAATAGGGTTAAAACAAGAAGGAAAGATAAATCAAGCACTTAGCAATAGAAGTTCTAAAACCCACAAAATTAAAAAAATAAAATAAAATAAAAAGTAGAGTCACAAGCCACCCTGCTCCAGGACCTGATGAAAAAACAAACAAACAGATCTCAGCAGATTTCTGATAAACAACAGGGACATGGCTGTGAGGACTTCAGGGGAAACCACTGCTTCAGAGTACAGTGCAGCTACAGAAATAATCTGTTTCCAGGGTTCCTCCAAATGGCATTGCCTCATTGATGACACCTGGAGCATCTGGTTCTGGCAGATATTACTGGAGAAGCAGAAGCAACCAATTCTGTAGGTATCCAGGCATGAAAGGCTTTAGAGGTGGCAACCATCACCTGGAATTGCACCCAGATACCAACAGAAGCTAGTGCAACTTATGAAGTAAAGGTATTACACTGAGAAAAATGATGCAGTTGCACAACTATTCGCCCTACTGCATTCCGGACCAACTGTAGCATCCAAGCAGTCGAAGGGTACCTCCATGTAAAATGTATCACCTGGCTTAACCACAAGAAGGGTCTCCCCATCTGAGAAAATAACAGTTCTGGATCATTCTTCTAGATATATCAGCAATATGAGCAAGGATAATTTTCCAGTTCTGTAATCTCTTTATTCATTTTATATCTAACCACTTCTAAAATGGATCTGGCATAATTATTTATCCGTTCATTAATCATTCACTTATTGTAGGGTTAGTTAAGAGGCTTATTAGTAGATAGCCTGCAAGGAGATTGGAATAAGGTCAGAAAAAGTGTGTGAGAGAGGAAAAAAGACATTGCAGAATGTGGATAGGATAATAAAAGCTGTAACATTGTGGTAAAGCATGCATGCAAACCTAGAGGCAAGGAACATGAAGATCAAGAGACTCTACTTGACACAGCCTCGTCCTAAAGAAAAGAAGCCTAAAAAAAAATTGCTTTAAAAAATGAAATAATCACCTTAGCAGAGCAAACTGAGAAGATATAAAGGAATCAGAGCCAGAAAATTAAAATGACTACTCAAAAGCAAGGAATATCCTGTGACTAAGGCAGCCAAGGAAGACAAAAGAAAAAGTCAGGAAAATGACAAAAAGATTACTCGAGAGTCTGTGGTAAAGGTTACTACGTGAAGTGGTTTCTTCCCCTTCCCTGGAGATTCTCACACAGAGACTGGATAGTCATCTATTGGGGATGATGTAGTCACGGTAGTGAATCCTGCAGTTGGATATGAGGACCTTTTTGGTCATTTCCAACTGTGGTTCTGTATGTCAGCTGGGAAAGCAGATTGGCAGAAACAAGGAGCTGAGTTAGCAGGGGACAAATGGCATCGGAGGGAATGGACAGAAATTGGCACCAGATGTACATGTCTCACTATCTGAGTGATTGTTATTGAGTTTATTTTTTTTCTTTATTACTGACTCAGGGGTTTAAAGTATGCTTTCTCTTGCTTTACTGGTTGGGAAGAGTTTGTACTTGTCTTGTCCCAGAGGAGTAGGTTAATAGTTTTCTGTTTGAATACACAGAAAGCCTCTCCATCTTTAGACTGCAGGAGAGAATTATCCAATGGATGAGGATAAATTCGTAGGAGCTAGAATAGGTTTTGCTTGGCAGACCTCAATGGAACAGCAGCTCTTGAAGACAGAACTGGAAGGGTTACAGCCTGAGCTAAAATTACATTTCATTGTTATATTTTATTAAGCAGGTCTATGTAGTTTTTTTGAACTGAGGTCTAATTACAGACTCTCTACAAAGCCGTTACTAAATATCCGAGTGAAAATCAGTTGAAGGCTACTGTTGTTTTCTAACCTGGTTTTTTTCCATAAAACCAGGAAAAAATTATTGTACACAGGACAAAATACAAGTGTCAACAAACTTCCAGGTTACCTTATTGTGCCATTCTATGATTGATTGTAAACCCAGACAGTGCATTACAAACAGCCCAGTGCTGTTTTCCACAATATAGTCCATTACTATGGATGCATGCCTCTTTGCTGACAGCTGTCAGAGATCTAATGCCTCCAATCACTAAAAATGCACTTTGGTTATACGATATCATGTTAAAAGCATGAATTCCTACCAAATTTAAGGAGAACTTTCCTCAAAACCTAGTTTTCTCCTCAACTTGTTCACTTTTTGTAGTATAATCCTCACTCTGTGACTCAAAGGAGAAGCTTGCCTCTTGGTCAAAAGCAGGTTGTGCAGTGGGTTATACAGTTCTTCAGATCTGAAGGGCAAAGCATGCTTTAAAGGAGGTGTCCCCAACCCCGATACTGTGGGCCAGGACTGGTCCATGCATGGCTTGTTAGGAACTGAGCTGTGCAAGCAAGCAAAGCTTCATCTGCGCATGCGTGGGATCTAGGTTGTGCATGAAACCATTCTTCCCTCTCCCCCAGTCTGTGGAAGACCATTTTTCTTCCAAAGCTGGTCCCTGGTGCCAGAAAGGTTGGGGACTGCTGTTTTAGAGTGCATGGATGTGCTCAAACTCTTTAAATCAGTTCCTTTTCTTTTTTTTTCAGGGTTTTGCTGCAGGTATTTAAGCCATATGAATAAGTTTGGGGACATATGCAGCTGCTTTAAGAAGTTCCTGGCAAATGCCATATAAATGCCCCAATGTGCTCTTGAATATCTTTGATCCTCCATGTTTTAAGGGCTTCACTGCCCTTGTGTGGCTTAGGCTTTGAGGAAGGGTCACAGAGTTTGCAGAAGGTCCTGTGTTGACTCCTTGGCAGAACCCTAGATCTTCTTTATTTTTCCATTTGTTTTTCAGCTTGATTTTTTTTTTGTTTAGACTTTTTAATGGCCAATGAGGACAAGAAGGCAAGATAAAATAAAGCTGTGACGGCAATCCCCTAAAACAGAGCAGGCAGTGAAATAAAATAAAGTAATATGCAGAGCTTGGAGAACTCTGCAACTTACTTTGGCAGCTTTCCTTTCCTTACTCAATGGTAATAAACATCCTTTATTGCAGTGACTGACCAGAATTAGATTAATAGTCCAATTAGATAGATGTACACCACAAATTTTGATAACGTGCCCCGTTCTGAATAGGTGCCGAGGGTTAGAAGAAGGTTGCTAGTTCTCCGAGAGAAACCCAATTCTGCAAATTGCAAATCATTTGGTTAGTGTTGGGGAAGGGACAATACTTCAGTATAACTACAGCTATAACAACTTCAGTAATTTATGAACGCCCCCCCTTCCCCCCCCAAAAAAGCTTAAGAAGTCTGATTGCATAAAAATCTAACATTTGAGTCACAGAACTCTGGAAAAGTGGAGCCATCTCAAAACACCATATAAGATGTTTTACATCAAAATATATTTTATTCTTTATACTGTTGGAAGAAATGTCCATCTGGGTTCAGTTCCAAGTGGGGAGAAAGATACTGGAAATATGAAGGCTGTTTTAGAAAGATGGTTTAATGGTGGACAGGACCACATGGTTTGAGGACCTTGGCAATTGAGCATATGGGTGAGAGAGGGAGAGAGATTTATACCCTCTCTTGGGCTTTGAACTTGCTTCCTGTTCCTGTGAAAGAAATATATTCTGATTGATTGTCAGACTCCCATGGGACCATGTAGCGGTAACTTTGTAGCTTGTCTTAAGTCCCAGGCTTGGTTGAATCTTGCCGGGTGAAGATGTAATGAAGAGGGTTGTGTTCTGAAAGGGTGTTGGGCAATTCCTATTATGACTTTGTCCTGGTTTGGATTTTGAGTGAGGGCTAATCCTATCATGTCCTAAGGGTGAAGTTCTTTTGTTTTGTAGATAAGCTGCCCCAGCCTTTTGTCTTGTAGATAGGATGGCCCAGTCTTTCTGGAGCTATTAACAAACGTGGGGGCTGCTTTCCAAGAGCATGTTTCTCCTTTTCTCATCCAGGGAGGTATAATATTCTGCCTTTTTTAAATATTTCCTAGAATATTTCATACTTCTAGGAGAGAGGTGGGTACTAACTTTCTACAATACTGTTTCCATCTTCCCTTAAAACATGAACAATGGACTGAGAACCAGCGTCTCTACTAGTTGAGCCGAAACTAAGTAAATCAAGTAAAACTCAGATAAATTAATCAAGCAAAAATAGGAAACGCCCCAAATTATTTTTCTGACAACCAGCATTCTCAGAAACTGAGAAGCCTAGTGTAGTTACCTCTGTGTTAGGCCAGATCTTTGGCTTTCCCTATACTAATTTATGAGCTGTTGTAGCATCATTTCTTTGCAATGAATCTGAAGGAAATAATTCCCCATTGTCCTCTGCAAAATAATTAGGCAATATTTAATGTCTAGACATCCTGGTTAAGTGCAACTGGGTATGCAGCGAATGACTTTTCTGTCTCTAATTTCTGGACATTTGTTTTCTTTTAGCAAACGTCATGGAGGATGTTGGTTGCTACTTATTTTAAGAGCAAAACCTATTAAAAGATGCACGAGGCTCCCTAATTGTAAATTAGGTTGCTTTGGTTGCTACAACCAACAGACTGAAAGACGATTCTGGTTTCTATGTGCCTGTTTTGCACTGTATCTGTGTAATAAGTGGCCCAACTGGAGCTAACAGTTAAGGCAAACATGATATACAAACTATTTTTTAGCACATAAATAGTTATTGGCAATGACCAAAGCTATTACAGCATTTGCAGAGCAAATATTATTTTTTATTCCGGAGCAGCCATGATGCCACAATTACTCTGACCTCTTTATGTACTAATCTATACAAACTGCATTATAATGCCCACATTGTTTGTGTGACTTTTTTTGTGTGTGTGAAACATTCCTTGGCAAACATTCCATAAAATGGTCAAATAACAATCCTAAGTATTCAACCATTTTTTTCTACAGCAATTGTGCTCAAGCTTTCATTCGTGGGAGGCAAACATGCCCTAACCTATGGGTTATTTACACATCCGTTTTAAGAGGATACAATGTAACAGCAAACTTTCCTGGGGCAAGCAATAAAAGATCTTACCGAATCAGAGGAATTAATAGAGAAGTATCAGAAGGAGAAAGCTTCATCCAATCTTGGCATTGGCCACATCCTGACTTGCATTCACACCAGGGGGCAATGTTCCTGTGAACATGTAGGTAACCAGAAGAAAGATAAGATCTAAAACCAAAGGTGTCCAGCTTTAAGACTTCTGGTCAAGGTTGGATATCCCTGATCTATAACCTTACTTGAAATAATCCTTAAAGTTACATATTAGATATGGGACAATAGGATCGGTAATTTTTGCTATCTCAAACTCAAAGTTCATGCCTTGAGCATCCATCTAAGGCAAAGAGAGTTGTCTTGGAGTTGAATACTCTAAAGTGGGCCTTAAAGACTTGTTTGCTTTTCCTTTCTTTTTTTATAGAAAAAGCATTAGAAACTTGCAGAGTAACCAAACCTAAGCTTAATGCAGTTGGGTTTCTTAATGCTCTGGTTGAAAGCTCACAAAAAGATTGCTTTTCCTTACATTCAAAAATCCCCAAATGATTTGCAGAAGGAGTCAGGCCACAGAGAATCAGTATATCAACTGGCTCTCAAAAGACAGAAAAAGAGAATGAATGAATGAATATAAATGAATAACAAAACAGATTAGCCAGCTTGAGATTCCTTCTAATTCTGTTAATTCTGACATTAACTATTAAATGGCTACCTTTAAAATTACTATATTATTTGTAACGATAATCATATCATGTTGTGAGATTTACATTTAGACGTTTCTAACAATGTATCATCCAACTAATTAACCTCAACAATGTTCTTAAGGGATAAGAAAGGGGAAAGGGATAATTTTTTTAATGAAGAATATTTTATGCATACATTTCATTTGGCTGCTGTGAACATAAGAACTCTCTCAAGGCATTCATCACCAAGCCAATCTTTACAGTATATTTAATTTTATGTGGCAATTTAATGAAGGATAAAATAAGTATAGGATGCCAATCATGTATAATAGCTTTGAAACAACAGGATATTGCTATATATTTTCTCCACTGAATTTTTAACCTTACCAATAGCATGTTTCTAAAGAAAAAGAAAATTGCTTTGTGTATCCCTAATGTGCTTTAGCTTTTGGCCATCCATGTTCTGCTAAAATACCCCCTCCCAGTGAAGGAATGCCAAAACCAGAAATGTTAAGAAAATTATATCACAAATGAAGACAAATATACCATACATATCCCAGGATAATGTTGCAGGATCACTGGGACCAGAGGTTTTAGTCTTCCAAGCTCAGAAAACTACACCTTTAGCCCAGATGAAGAAAATTGTATTTCCAGGATTCCTTGAGGTTGGATCATTTTAGTAGCAATCAAAAATGCAGTCCCGCCCCCTCTCTCTCTCACACACACACAAAGACATAAACACAAACAAACACACCCACACAAATTAATACCGATGAAGCAGAAGCAGAGATTTAAATGAGACTCATAATTTATTTTCATGAAAAATCTAATCATCTCAAAATCTGTCTGAAAAAGGGATGCCACTGCTAACATGGCTGTTAAGTGAATCTAGCTTCCCCATTGACCTTTCTTGTCAGAAGATCACAAAAGGTGGTTACATGACCTCGGGACACTGCAACCGTCATAAATATGAGTCAGTTGTTAAGTGTCTGAATTTTGATCACGTGACCATGGGGATGCTGCAATGGTCTTAAGTGTGAAAAATGGCCATAAATCACTCTTTTCAGTGCTGTTATAACTTCAGACGAAGGTCACTCAATGAATGTAGTAGCTACTATTTGTTCCTATGTATCAAATTCATCATTTAAAAATACTTCCCCAAAATAAATATCTTTCCAAAAATGTATGTATTTTAAACAGACGGGCAACCCTGGGAACACAAATCCCAAGCAGCCTTATTTTTTGTTTAAAAAAAATGTTGGTTTTAGGAAACATTATTACTTTTGTCTTTTGGTTACATCTTGAAAGCTCAAAAACGTGAGCTGTATGTATCGTTTTCCCGCAGCCCAAGTAGTAATTTATTTTCACCCCAACGATGACAACCGTAAGACTTCTGACAACAAATAGATGCCTGCCCTAATTTAAAACTTCATATCCCATCTACCCTCCACAGGGTTCTAGGCCATTCGCGGCAATAATCAAAACATTTCTCTAAAGACAAAAATGAAGAATGTAAAACAGCAGAGTTAAACACCGGGGTAACGAGAGAAAAATATTAAAAATAATGAAACAGCATTTGATAAAATAGCAAGAAAAAAATCTATACCAAGGCCCTACCTAAAGAAGAAGAGCTTCTCATCTTGCTGAGGGGGGGCGGGGAGAGGCTGGTAAAGGCAGGTTACAGCAGGAATATGTTTCTAATGATGAATAGCAATTATAGCAATTAGCATGCGCACACACACAAAGACTGACCCGGGGAACATTACTTTTAAAGCCAGATAAATCAAAGGAAATTGCATAAAAGGAGTATTACTTGGTGAAATATGTGAACTCAGTTGCCTATTTTTAGATGGAAAGGGGAGGGGGAGAGGAGGGGGAACAGCCAGGAAGATAGAGAGGAACGTAAGGTAATCAGAATAAGAAAACAGATCAGTTTTTATTGATCTCTACTCATAAGCAGGAAAAATAATGTGAATAATGCCTAGTGAAAAAGTCAGATAAGAAAGGGCAGACTATCCCCCAAGCAATGCTCCCCTTTATTGGAGGAAAAAGATGTCTATGCCATAAGGATTTTGCTGGACTACTTTTACATCTCAAAAGCAATAATGGATGCTATCCCATCACCAGGACTAAAGCCAACCCAGTACACAGAATGGGATAGGGCAGTATAAAATTTTGGGAAAGACGTTATAGTATTTCATATGACCACCTTACCACTGCCTACCCTGACCTGGTTAAATGTGTTGCACAATTACAGCCAATACACACATCAGGAGGCTAGGGAATTATTCCCTGTACCTTTCTATCTGTTACCTGCACTATGTTCCTTGACAGAGTTTTATACGCAGTTGGAAATCTTCCATAAGAAGCCGAAGAGTCCATCGGAATCCTAAGCTCCATTAAAACAGAGTCAACTGTAGTTCAAAACTGACTAAAAAGAGAAATGTTTTAACTATTTGAAGAAATAGACCATTGCAGAATCCAGTCTGGGTCAGTCCCCGGGATCAGAGGTTTAATCTTCCAAGCTTTCCAACTCATGCCAGAGCCCATCTTTAGGGAACTTCTCTCTAGCAGAGTGTGACAGAGTGTGTCACACTCTGCTACGGAGAAGTTCTCTGGAGGATGGGCTCCAGCACGAGTCCGAAAGCTCAGAAGATTAAACCTCCGGTCCTGGTGAAAGACCCAGATTGGATCCTGCAACATTATCCTGGGACATGTATATTTGCCTTCATTCAAGAGAGACAATTGCCAATTCTCCTCTGACATCTCAGGGCTTCTATATCTGGATTGCCAAAATCCAGACAGTACTAGAAGGAAGCAAAGAAATCCCACTTTTTTGCTCCGATCTAGGAGTCAGGCAGAGCTTTTGCAGATCAAGGATTGTGTTGTGTCATTGCTTACCTTAAATTAGTGTTATTTTGATATATCCATAATACTGTGTAAGTACAGTACCTCTGTTAATGTTCTGCTGGCACAGAAGACTTTATTGTCTGAATATTCCAAAACTCTAAACACCGAGTGTGGCATCATACCACTAAAAAGATTTCTAAATACCCTATCCTAATCCTTTTTAAATAAATCTAAGAGTATTTAAAACAAAAGCAAGAACAGAACATTCTGTGTCATTCTTTAAAAGATACTGCCAATTAATTCATTTCACTTACAAGGGTCTTCCTGGAACAGGAGCTCAAGATTTTGGATATTTTTACTCCTTCTATAAAAACCCATCAAACATTATGACATTAATCGAATGCCAAGTACAGATTTGTAGGAAACTATATCTCACGCACCATCCTTAAGTACTGAATTTCTGAGGTGAGACAACGAAAAATAAGTTCCTACTTATTATTGGTTAGGTGTGAGAATATAATTGGAATGCAGAACAGATGGTGAAGTTTTCATTCTACATGATACAGGGTTAAAAACTGCTGCCAAATGGTGGCTGTATTGCTCACAGTACAGAGGGCAAGATTTTTCAAGCGCTAGTTGCATTTTTCAAAAACAGAACTGAAACAGAAAAGTCATGGTAGTCGCCTTATTTATTTATGCACTTATTTCAGCTATGCAAACGATTGGAGGAGGACTTTCATCAGGGTCTATGACAATTCACCACAGTCAGCTCGCCGTGACCAACTTGCCACAGCCAACTTGCCATGGCCAACTTGCTGCTGAACAACTCGCCACGGCCAGCTCACCACTGGGCAACTTGCTGCGGGACAAAAGTAATAGAATCATTTAAAAAAGGATACAAAAGGAGGGACAGAATCAAATGTAAATGGAAAAAATTAAAATATTTTTAAATTTATTGTAAATAATTAAATAGAATTGTTACATTGTCCCGCGGCGAGTTGTCCTGGGCAAGTTGTCCATGGTGAGTTGTCCCGCAGCGAGTTGGCCATAATGAGTCGGCTGTGAGGAGCTGGCCAGGACAAGTTGGTCATGGTGAGTTGGCTGCAGCAAATTGGCTGTGGTAAGTTGTCCCATTCCCCTTTCATCAGAGGCCTTTTCCTAGTTCTCCTTTATTCTCTCCCCCCCCACCCACCCAAGTAACTTATGAAAAGAAAAAGTAGAGGTGACAATATTATGTACCTTA
>JANHFL010004010.1:36303-48822 GCA_032468155.1 Oxyrhabdium leporinum | reverse complement strand
TAAGTGTGAAAAATGGTCATAAGTCACTTTTTTTCAGTGCCATTGTAACTTTGAACAATCACTAGACGAATGGTTGTAAGTTGAGGATTACCTGTATAAAATAAAAAAGTTATTAAAAATGATGTTTATTCCAATTGTTTGAAATATAACACAACTCAGTTTAATTTACTTGCAGTAATTCAACTCATGTGAGTGAACTGTGTATTTTTTCTTTAAAAAGAGTTAGAAATGAATAATGAAACCCCAGTCCTCACAAGTTAAACAGTTATACTTTTACCACAAATGTTATACCCTTTGCGTGACATTTTAGCGTTTTATATTCCTTTCATAAATCCAAGAGCACTAGTTTAAATATCAACCATTTAGCAAAGCTATTAACACTTTTAGTCATTTCCAAAACAAAATCTAAGTAAAAACATGACGCATGTACCACATTCCATCTTTTAGTCCAAGTTTCTAAAATGAGAAACAGTATAATAGAGAAACCTGACTCAGATCAGGGCCATGGATATTAAAGTGAAGTTGAGCAATGTTTCTCACCCATCCAAATATTAAATATTATAGCTCCGTAACACAAGTGGTAATTCTTACTGAAGCCAAGAGTTTTTCTCATTTTCGTTCACAAGCAGAACAAGAATCAAATTATATTTGAAATTTGATTAGGCAGCCTGTTGTATCATTAGATTAAGGTAATTTAAAAAACAAACAGCGTAAGAAATAGATCCACAGGGATTAAATCGAGCCAGAATTCAGCACCAAGATATGAAATATAAGTCTGTAAGTCACAACTGCTCACAACTGGTCCATTAATTTATTTTAAGTGCAAATCAAAATGGCTGCATGTTTAGTTTGTTTTTGTTTTACATGCAAAATGTTCCTCCCAATGCCATTGGAGAAAGTAAGAGAAATTGCATGGGGAAGAAACCTTGTATGAACAATGTAGCATGGAAAAGTGGATCATTCTATGTCTAATCCCTATTACTGAGTGTAAAGCCAGTATCAAAGGCTTTGTCTAGTTCGTTATTTTTCCCTTATAAGAATTAGTTACCACTCTCTTTTATTAAATATAGAATGGAAAGGAAGAGTATTGGAGGATGACAATGAGACCTCCACTTTGACCCTAGGACATCAATAATTAAGAAAGCTTCATTATTGTACAGCCTTGCCTTGTTATCATGCAAGAATGTGAAACAATAGTAGAAAAGGAGACATTCCATAAGTGGCACATAAGATAACCTTTATTGTCATTTTTTTTACTATGGGCATACTGGCACACATTAAAAATGAAATTGTTGCCTGCTCTCAAAAGTGTACACATACGTAACACCCATGTAGCCATGTTATACATACATACATATGTATATACCTACAGCCTAACATATACATAAACATTAATCACTGTCCATCTTGAATACATAGCGGAAAGAGGAAGCATGAACTACATATAGAAATTCCCAGTCTTCAGATGAAACCATCATAGATTACGAATGTGAAAGATTTCTCTGAAATTCTGGAGAGGTGCTATGAATAAAAACGGGCTAGATGGAAATATAGGCTGACCTTGCATAAAGCACTTCCGATTCTTAAACCAAGAGTTGAGAATCTGAAGGTTCATTACTGTAAGAATTGCATTCCAAAACATCTGGAGACTATCAGGTTGCTGATTTTTCAAAAGACCACTCTTACTCATGCAATAGTGATTAAGTCATAATAGACCTGTTTTCCTGCACAACATGATTTAAATGAATCTCTGCTGTCTTTTAATTAAATGATAACAAGAGGGGTTATTTTTCCTTTTGAGTAATCTTTCCTACACTTCATCTCATCCTTTTGTCCTGTTTGGTTTTGCATTGCTTAAATACTGCTTCTATTCAGAAAATTTACAATTCAGTCGCCTTTTCTCAGTAAAAATTTAAGGAAACACTTCCATACTTTAAAGAGAAGAGTTTCCAGAATATTAAACTCCTGGTCGGGCATCTGCTTTTCTCACTATTCCTGCAGCTGATCTTTGAAGACACCAGGGAACTTGAAACACAACTCAAGTCATAAAATGGTTTCAGAAAAGGTTTTGGAATATCTAGACGTTTTCTGAGAAAAGCAAAGCAGAAAGCTTTCCATATTGTTGACTATTTAGCAAGAAGGACACAGATGTCTTTACACTTTAATATTTGATAAAACTGAAAAGATTACCATGAAATTATAACTTCTTTTTATAGTATATTAGATCTCATGAAATGGGGTATCAGAGAAAAGAGAACATCCAGTTAGACATTCCAGCTTCAGAGCAGAAACTGGCACTAGGCAAATGTCACAGACTATTCTCTTCCCACTTTTTCCCTTCTTATCCCACACAGGAACTATAAAAGGAAATGACAGGCAGGCTCTTTCCCTTTCTTTTTTAACTCCTGGGCTACAAAAGTGTGGATCTGTGGCAGCCTTACCTCCACAGCAGAAACTCAGGAAGAAAATAAATCTATTGCCAAAGATTGCCAAGCAGCTGGAGTACTTGGCTGAATGTAGTTTGCTGCTGTTGCAGTCCAGCTGGCTTTGCTAGGTCAACTTCTACACTGGATGTTCAGTTTCTGTGTGCTTGGCCAGCTCAACAGCTTTTTAAAAATTAAAAAAATCAGCAAAAAAGCAATAATCAGCTGCGTCCCGTTATTTAAAATGGGAACAGATGGTGAAGAACCCCTGCAGTTGACAGAGAATGAAGGAAGAGATGCTGCAACTTCCAACAGCTTCCTTGTGGAGTAGCCGAATGGAAAAGGCAACATGGCATGGAGGGAACCACCATGACCTCATCATCCATCACAGATGATGAGGTCATTGCCAATTTGCTATGTGAGGCATCGTTCTCTTCGTTCCGCTATACTACTCAGAGTAGCTTAGAATCACCAACATAAAAGGGATGACAGAATGGAATGCAACAACTTTGAACAAAGATTTAAAACCATGGGGTGGCGGGGTTTACCGTTCAGGAACAGAGTACATGTTTCGCCTGCAGTTCATCTCAAGGTTATTGCTGGTATCTTCTAGGATGGGTAGAAAAGTATTTTGTTTAAAATGCTGGGAAACTCATGAGCTCAATGTGGTTGGAATAAGACAGTTTCCTAGGTGCTACCCTGCTTTTTTCATATAATATCTTCAAGGTCAAGGAGGAAATATTTCCTCATATGAAGTACAAAGAAATGAATGTGATAGAAAATCTCTCATAAAGAAGGAGCTGGGCAACAAGAAGCCTATTTTTTTCAGATTTAATATAATGAAATAAAGTTTTAGTAGAATGAAATAAAAATACTGTTAGCATTACAAAATAACAAACTATGCCTGCCCTACAAGTTTAATAAATTATTATTAGCACCAAATTGTGCTGAATAGATTACACCTGTACCATTGCTAAGAGTAGAGAAATTTTGTTTCATTTAAAAGAAATACATAAGAAATTGGTTCTTTGTTGAAATACAAGCCTGAGGAAACATTGGCAGGAGCTGCCATGTTCTGTCCCACTGCTCACACTTCTAATCAGGTTATTACTAAAGAAATTTCTTTTAACAAAATTCTGTTTACAATCATTTTTAACCTTGAACATTATGTCCCAGAATCCATTTTCTTTGAAGTTGATGGAGAAAACAGATTGAGGATCTGTTCTAATATGTAAAAGATGCAAGTCTTATTAGCTTCAGAAACATGTTCTATATCTAATGTTTATTCCCATTTTCCTATTTTCAGGTGGCAAACAATCAGACAAGTTTATTTTAAGGTTGCCACAATAATTTAGCACTCAACCTGTCTTCAGAAAATCAAATACATGGGCTTTTCATATAAGTAATTGCATAACTGTTCACAGATATGATTGAAACACAGGATTAGGCTGGACTTGATTCTAACTTTTAACCAAGTTAAGTGACTTTCTAAGCATTCCTATGGCCATCTTCTACTGCTACTTGCTACTGTCCCAAATTTCCGTCTCTTCATTATCCTATAGTCTTATTTTCCTCCACCATTACAGGTAGTCTTACAGTCACATGTCACAATGGTTGTTAGGTGGAACATCTCACCTAATGATTTCCTCATCTTTGCTCTCCTAAATGAATCATTAAATAACCCTGTGAGTCATTAAATGGAACACAGGGTGACTCAAGGATTAGGGAAGTCCTTGGAGGCTGAGCAAGGGCCCAAGACTGTCTGCCCTGGCTGTCCCAAGGCCTCCCTTACCCTAAAGGTGTCCCCTGGTCTTAGGCATGATTCCAACCCTGTCAGGCTAAACATCTTCCTCCTTATTTACCATTTGAAGAGCTCTGAGACCTTCCAGATTGTGGGAATGGATTGCTTCTTCACACAGCCAAATGACACGATTCCAGAAGTGACTAGCATTTTGTCTTGTCCACAAAATAGTGGACACTTCTAGGTCACCGCCATGTAGCCTGAGGACAAACTGCTCCATTTTGCTCCTTAAAGAGGTTGGCAAAACTTCTGCAGCTTTGTGAAGACTTTGTTAAGGCAGCAAAATGGAGTAGTTTGTCTCATGGCTACCATTTTGTCTCCACCCACAAGTTGACAAAATGGTGGCCATTTCTGAGTCTGCACTGCCCAAGGACACATGGCCTGCTCTCCTTTCCCAACATGTGGCCTGGAAAGCTTCAAAAGGTAAGTGCAGTGGGTGATAGGCATGTGGGGAAGAGGCCCAAGTGCTGCAAGATATTGGGATGGGATGGGGGAGAGAAGTAAAGGGTGGTGCAGAGTTACTGTAATTGTTCATAAGGGCAAAGAACTGTGGGGGTGCTACAACCAACATAACTTTGAAACGAGCTTTTGGGGTGGTCTGTCATAAATTTAGTCATTAAATGATTGTTCATGGACATGATAGGATGGGACTCTGAAACACAGGACCATGTTTTGAGGACTACCTGTATTTATTTATGTATACATGTGTGGTTCCTAATAAACAGGGAGAGATTAAGCCATAGAAAAGAGGGGGGGAAATGGACAAGTTGGCAAATGTGCAGGCAAATATTACATTCTTCTCTGAACAGAGACATCCATAGACTCCAGAGGCTCTGTCAAAGTGATGAAATGGGTAAAGGGATAACACTCAACATCTACTCATGTTCATGTGACATCGTGATGCACATACAAAATGGCTGGAGTCAATGTTATCACTCAATTATGTATTTTTGCCTTTGTTGTCCCCAGTGCAGACACCCACGGTTCTGGAAGTAGTCATAATAAAGTGACCATATGTAGAATTAGTCCATTCTGTCATTAATTCATGATACAGATTTAATCTTGATTGTCACTCAAAAATGTATGAAGTGAAGCTATAAAAGTAGCCTTGATGACTGCTCTATGTGTTAATAACTAACAAATAGATTATTTGAGTCAGAGTCAGTGAGAGAAGAATTCTCTCAATACCAATAAGCCTAAGATTATCATTCACACCAAGTTTGAAGAGCCTGTGATACCCAGCAATCTATGTGTATCTGCAGGTATCATATTTAGATCAGTGTTTTCCTCTCTATCAATGTTTCAATAATTTGTGTTTTTATGATTATCCTTTTATATTGCAAAGTACCAATGCACATTTGTGAAAACCTTTGAGTGGTTTTGATTACCATTCTTCCACTATTTGTTGTCATGTTTTTAATAACACAGTCGTTTTATATGTTTCAAAGCAACTTAAAAAGCTGTCAAATACTATTCTGATTATTGATCCATCTCTTCAAGTATTGTCAACATTGACTGACAGTATCTCTTCAGAGTGTCAGATAGCAATTCCTCTAGCCACATTTTGTATCACACAAACAGCTTGCCTCTGACTATCTGTTCTTTTAAATATCTCTCTTTCTGCAAAACTATATACAGATCCTGTGCCATTTATATAGGGACAAGTATTATTTAGACATCAGCTAAATATTATTGAACAGAAATGGTAACACTCACAGTGGCTCTCAATTAGCTTGGACACCTCTTGTTCTGCAGCATGAGACATTCTTCTCCTATTCCCCCACCCCCACCCCCCAAAAAAGCAATTAATTCATAAGAAACATCAGTTGTTGCTACACAGATACTGCTTTTGCAGTTAATGAGACACAAGAACCCAAATTAAGTGAAAAAGTTAATATCATTTCTGATATCCTTTCTCCGGAAAAGTGAAAGGGGTCATTGAGTTTTCTGGCAGGGAGTAGATGTGGGGGGGAAATTTAGTGCTTTCAAAATCATAGTAAATATCAAATTAGGAATGGGAGGAGGTAAAGGAGATCATCTCAGAGGGCCATGCTTCCAAAGATTGCGAGTGCAACTGCTGGAACCAATCTAATTTCATTGCTAAATTAAACACGTTGATTGCCTCTGGGGTCTCTCTGGGCCTCAGCAAAGGAGGAAACACTGGCTTTTTCCCCAACTGTCAAAATGGCAATCTATAGCACATCATAATCAAGGGATGACACATTCTCTAGCATGATTTGTTTACAGAATACTGGTTCTCCGGAAGTTACTTATTTCACCAGAATCCTTTTGATATTCAGTTTATGTATAATAAGTTTTCCAAGCTTGGAATAAAGTCTCTCTTTTGAAAGCAACCAGCTCTGTAGAAGAAGATCTGAAACTCCCTGTCTGCGGGGACGAGCAAAGGGGCAGGAAGGGTGGCTCACATATTTCGAGGAATTTGTTCATGCAGCTACATCAACAAGAAAAAATCACAAGAGTGAATTGTTTCTGGTGCATCCATTCTGTACTGGCAAGTGTTTAAGACTCTGCCACCAAAGGACATTTTCAGTTCTAGATCTAAATCAGAAATATGGCAGGTATCTCTTATGTACAATGAAAACAATGCTGCTGTTTTAATAAGCCTTCACTGTAAAGATTTTTCCTCTTCATGGACAGACAGGCTCTTTTGGCGGGCTCAGAGAGAGAAATTGTCTAAGAAATTAATTTCTTCCAGTGTCTGCAATTAGTTTGGAAAGTGCAACAAGGCATTACTGCAACAGCTGTTCCTCAACATCATTTTATAGACTATAACATTTCAAAGAGCAGTTCTTCAAAGCTGATCATGAACCTTTCCCTAAATTACTAGTGCTAAATTTATAAAGCTCAGTCTATCATTCTTCATTAATTGGTCTGTTGGTCGTCTTTTTCTTTTATTGTTAACTCTACACTCCGATGAGATTGCTCTGACAAAATACCACCCTTGCTTTTTATATTTCAAGTACATTTAAGCATTGCTGGAGGAGGGGAAAACCATTTGGAAACAACGATGGGATTCTGTTTTCTTTTTGCCCTCAATAAAAGTATTTTTAAATAAATTTAATAAAATAAATTATTAACAATAACAACAACATGTATTAGTATGTTAATAAAATATTAAATAAAACAATCTATACTTCTCCCCATCCTTATACTGAATACTTCCCATCCTTATGCTTTAATGAGGAAAAAAAGCTGCCCTCAGGGTTAAACTAGTCCTCTTCTGAGGCCCTTCAGTCCTGAGGTAACTGTGCCTGTGGATGACCAGTAAGTGGAAGATAAACCCTCCTGGCTGCCAAAACATCCCTTCATTAGAAACTGGTTTGTCCTTCCCCACCAGCCTTCTGTGGAGCCCGGAGAGGACTGAAGGGGAAATCCTCATCTCATCAGGTCTGGCTAAATACCAAAAGGAAACCAAATGTAAACTGTAGGAATTTGCAGCTCAATCAAGCTGAGGTGGGAATGAGAGGGCAGCTGGCCAACCGAAATAAAAACCAACTTTAACCAAGGTACCAAAAGAAGATAAGCTTCCATATATACACACTGGACAGTTTACATACAATTATAACACACTTCTAATTATAATTAAATAACTCTGAAACTTGCCTGATCTAGTCACTCCCCTCATCCAGAATTCCCTCACAAAAGACACTTAAACGGTTCCCGCCAAAATCTGACAGACCTTTTCCCGCCTTTTCCTCTTATTGGCTGCCAGGGATTAGGTAATTTCTTTTGGACTCATGAGATTGTTTTGTTTTGTTTTAAAGGGCCAGCTGCTCTCCACTAGAACTTGGCATTGTGGGACAGCTATCAGTAATTCCCCTTTTCCTGTGGTCTCCATCCCTTATTTATTTATTTGTTTGCTTGTTTATTGATTTTTCTATGACAGCCCCCCCTTGTCATAGTGTCTCTGGGCAGCTAATTAAAAGCCAACATAATGCACACCATAGGAATAAACACAGATGAGATGAAACTATAAACGCCCATCAACGTAACCATCTCCTGGGCTCTACCAAACAGGTCCCGACTCCCATATCCAGTGACACAGCCACATCTTTGAGGCCTTAAGAAAGTGAACAGGGTCAAGGCCAATCTAGTCTTAAAGAGGACGATGTTCCAGAAGCAGGCATCATGGCAGAAAAGATTCCTTTTCTAGGTCTTGCCAAATGAGACTCTGTGACAGACAGAACTGGGAGCAGGCAACCCCTGCCAGATCTGATAGGAGAGGTAGAGACAATTGGGAAGAGACAAAGCCTCAAGAAGTGCTTTATAAGAAACAATCAGCACCTTGAATTGAACCCAGAAGCATACTGGCCACCAGAGCCTCCTCTTCTAATCCAGTATTTTTTCCAAGCTAAAGGTTGCTTTGACCTTTGTTCCTACTTTGCAAAGAGCAACTAGGGCCAGGAAAAAAAAAACAACCTAATTTTGATTTCAATAGAAGAAAATATACAAAGCTGAGGGTTGCACTTTAAAGTTCTTTGTGCTCTCTGAACTTGGTTGTTTACTTGCAGACACTTCATTGTAATATCATCATCAGATTGCAAGCAAATAACCTAACTCAGAGAGCACCAAGAACTTTATAATTCTTATTTCATTTATGATTAGTTCCTCTCTATTTAAGAGCTTTCACTTTCTGTCATATTAAAAATTAGAGCTCAGTGGAAGCTTTATCGCCTTTTTAATCTCCTGCAATATCAAATTACCTACCAAACTTTTCTTTTAATCATTCACAGGTCAGACTGGCTGCTCATTTAGTGGAGCAATAGAAACCCAGCACTTAAATGTCATAGAGATATCATTAAAATGCTGTAATTATGGGGCAATAGAACACGCAAAATGGAAATTTCTTGTCTTGTCTACTTTCTTCTGCAATACATGAATACAATTTACTGACCCAGAGGTTGACAGGTGGAGATGTAGAGAGTGCAGCTTTCTAGGGAGGCTTCCATCTGTATCATACTTTTAATTTTTATCAATGCAAGCAAAGTACTTATATGGAGTTTGATATAAACAAGTTGATTTTAAAAATTATCTTATTTTAAATGCCTTGCATAGTTTACTTTTTCTGCCAGGCCAGTCCCTCAGTGAATTTGCTTCTATACACAGTAGAAATAAGTAGAAATGGGTAATATAATCAGCTTCTGGGGTTGCAAAAAGTGGAAATCTTTCACTTAACTTTTCTGTTAATGGATCAATAATTTACCTTCAGGAGAAAGAGGAAACTCACCTCCCCCCCCAAAAAAAAGGTTTTAGGGACTTTCAACTTTTGCAGGACCTGCAGGGAAGAGAATAAAATCACACTACATGAGTGATACTAGATTTTGTTAATTCTTTTGAGAGTATTCTGTTGTCTGAAGCTTGATTGAATTGAATAATATACCCGTCCTTGGATGACTTGACAGAAGGAGCCACTAAAGAACTTGATAGATCATAGGAAGACAAAAATTGAATCTGCTAGTTAGCAGTGAAGCAAAAATTAGGCTCAATTCTTGTGCCAGTTCTGAGACTTATTGGTTTTTAACCCATCTTTTTTCTCTGCTAACTGTCATTATACAATTTGGACCAATAAAAAAAATCTCTTAATAGTCTTGTGTGGGCTTCTAGGCAATATATTTGTTCCAGATAAACAGCTCGCACTCTGGTGAAGGGAATTTTTCATCGTGCAATAATTCTGTAAATTCCCATTATTTTTAGTGAATTGGAAAAAGCCATTTCAAAGCACCCTATATCTCCTGCCAATATGGTAAACTCAGGCATAGCCAGAAAATTTCATTTCCCTTCCCTTCCCTTCCCTTCCCTCTTTATCACTACCTAGATTAGACCAGGAAATCTATTCCACAGGAAAGCAATTAATACTTTTTACTGAGATTGTCTATAGAAACAGAACTGTGCAAGTTGGGTTGGGTGTTATCTCAGGTATTCCAGTGAATTAGGGAGAGTGCCTGAAGTGCTTCTAACGATTATGTCTTAGCTGTAGACTTAAACAATGTTTCAGGTCCTTTTGTTTAGTCAAGGTTATCAAGGTTATCTTCATTATTCTCACCAATGATTGGCTGGCTCTTCTCTCTGGTCAGTTGTTGGCCAAAAGAGAGAAGGCCAAATACATAACTGGTGGTTCTTTACATGCCAATTTTGTGTAATAGTTAAGGCCCCAGGCTAAGAACTAGGAGCCTATGAGTCCTGGTCCTGCCTTAGGCACAGAGATAGCTGGGTAATCTTGGACCAGTCACTGTCTTTCAGCCCTAGGAAGGAGGCAATGGCAAATCACTTCTAAAAAACCTTGCCAAAAAAACTACAGAAACTTGTCCAGGATGTTTCTGAGCACTGGATATGATTGATGGAAGGAAAAAAAAAGTGCCAACATATACTGTATATGAAAATTGTCAAAACCAAGACCAGATTATAGTGTGTGTAGGACTTAAATCCTCATAATCATAGGACTGCAATGTAGACATATAAATACCTCCACTACTTTATATACAATTGTTGTGCACACAATACACTTGAGAGTGAGAGTTAAATATTTTTGTAAGCCTTTTGGAACATTGTAAATCCAGCTGTGGTCAATCTTGAATGAGTTTTAAACTGGATTCAGAAGATTTGAAAAACTGATATTCTTTTTATCTAAATTCACTTTAGTCATATCTTTGCAATTAAAAACAGTCATATCTGTTCATCTGATACATTTTATTATGGAACTACAGATTATATCCCACTCTGATTCCATCACTCTTGAGATAAAATACAAACTCACACTTTGCCAGCAGACATATCATAGTTGATTTCTCTTTGACAATTCAGTCGATCAACTATTATTTAAACAGGATATTTGAAATATAAATCTTTGTACATTAGATGTAATTACTAACACATCAGACAGAAACTATTTTGAAGTAATCTGCCCAATTTAAATGTGATGATTTGTCTTTTTTGGGAGTGTGTGTGTGTAAAACAGATATAACTGAGTCAGTATTGATGAGCATTTATCTAGGGATTGAACAATTGCCACAATATTTCTGTCCTTAGAGCTTGCATCATGATCAAACATCATTACATGCATATAAGTGCTAATTGCAACTATGTTTACTGGTAATAGTCGATTGGTAACATCTGGAGAGTCACAGATACCCCAAACTGTTTTTAGAGCAACTGTACCCCTTTCACTTTTGTCAATTTTATTATGCTGCAGCCTGATTTTACAGTTGTTGAAATTCATTTTCCCCCCCTCATTAATCTACTACACTCAGTACTCCATAATGACAAAGTGAAAATAGAATTTTAGAAATGTCTGTAAATTTATTAAAAAGAAAAAACTGAAATATCACATATTTTGACTTTGGGAGATTCGTAGTACTACCTATTTCGTCTGGATTTGGCCCTTGTGTCGCAAGGACCTCCATTCCTATTGGAAAGCAATGGAGGCGTATCTTAGGTGATGCAACCAATCATAGTTTGTAAGGTGTGTTCTTTGGCTGTCAAGCTTTGTTAGCAGTTTTGCAAAGAAGAATTTTGAAGGAGCATCACCTTCAGATCAACTAAACAGGTTTGGTTCAGGAGTGAGTAACATGGTGGGTACGACCATATCTGGGCTCTTCTTTCGGACTTTGGGAAGCTTTGTTATTTTTACTGATGTGCTTAGTTTTCACAAATTACATTTATGTTTATATTACAATACCTATATTACATTTTCCGTCTGTGTTCCACTTTAAAATGGCAGAAAATGTTTCCACCATTGTTGGTAGTTATGGTCAGAGAAGGCTCTGAAGCCGCAAAAGGAGATTTAAGAACCCCATTGTTATATAAAGCCACAAGTAATCCACCACTGGCTTATTTCATGTATTGGAGCTTTTAATTTTTCTTACAATGCATGAACTGACCCAACTCAAATGTTTTATTAAATTAACCACTGTGTTTAAACCAGCTATAGCTTATTGCAAGAATAAGCAATCTTGATGCTTCATTTATCACTGGGAAGGGGACAAAGTACAGCAGCAGTGCCAAGTAGATGAGTATTTTATATATAGATAACAACTATATGACACTTTTGTCATAATAAAAAAGAACCAACTAGAACAGGGGCTTGGCTCAGGAATTCTGGGAGTTGAAGTCCACAAGTTATAAAAGGGCCATAGTTCCCCACCTCTGAACTAGAGAATACAGCTGAAAAACCATCCATACCAACCAATTGTTACATTATTATTATTATTATTATTATTATTTTTTTATTGGAAAAGTTTTATACAACAAGTTTTTCAATTTTTAATCCCCTCCCCC
>JANHFL010004010.1:0-29029 GCA_032468155.1 Oxyrhabdium leporinum | reverse complement strand
AATATTTGTACCCAGACGACACACCGTGTAACAGAAGAATTGAACGGAAATAAAATAAAAAAACTCATTAAAAAAAATCTTTTGTAAATGAGCAAAATCATTGGGGAAGCCCAATGCATGTAACAGCAATGTTATTAACTTAACAGTTGCAGTGATTACTTAACAACTGTGGTAAGAAAGATCATAAAAAGGGGCAACTCATGCAACGGCTATCTTATTAGCAGCAGAAATTTTGACTTAAATTGTGGTTGTAGGTCAAGGATTACTTGTAGTCTTGGTTACCAGGTATAAATGTATCAGTGCGCCTGCAGCGTTTCCTAATTATGGTCATGATTATATGTTTTGGTATATTTTAATTACTATGTCACAAGAACAATCAATAAACTTTTCTAAGTGATGCATGCTTTGCAAGCCAACAAACATGTTGACACCATCTCTCTCAGTTCTAAGGTATATGTAGTTTAGTAATGCATATTCAGGATGCATAATTTTGAAATAAAAATAGATTATGAGATCGGAATGGACAAACTGAAAATCAGAAATTGTACTAAGGTACCGTAGTAATAGCAAGAGATTGTTGGATGAATACAGTGGTGGGATTCAGCCGATTCGCACCAGTTCAGGAGAATCAGTATCTAACTTTCTGAGCAGGTCAGTGAACCGGCTGTTGGAAGAAATCTCCTCCCACCAGACTTTTCTTTTTCCCACTTTAAGGGGTTAATCCTGGCAGGAAGGCAGGAAGGTGTGCCTATATGTGTTGTTTCTAGCCTAATCCTTATCTTTATCATTGCCCTGCTCAAGTGTTTTCCGAAACTGCCTCTGGGTTAAGTCTTGTTACATTGTAACAGCCGTTAATGGTTCTTGTGCGCCCAGACTTTCTATAGCCTGAGCGACTTTTCTGGAGTTTTTTTTTCCTTTGCTGGTACTTTTATTCCAGGCCTTGGGAGGAGGGACTGGTTGGATTAAGAGCTATTTACATAAGGGTTGGCATAGCCATAGAAGAAATGGCTGAGAGACAGGATTCAAGCTTGGCACTCTGTCTGATTTTTTTACTGCCTTTCTGGGGGCATGTGATCTTTCCTTAAATCTGGATGATTTCCTTAGGATAGCTTGTGAGGTGAGTGAGACAGCTGGTATCTTTAAGTGGTGCAAATGGATCTAAGGATTGCTTCTCTTGGGTGGGAAAGGGTACTTTGTCAGGTCACTGAGCACAGCAGTCTCTTGTCTATGGGGATTCTTCAGTAATCCAGGTCATGGTTGTCCCAAAGGTACTTTTTTCAAGAGGCAACTGAACTTCCTTGGTTTCCAGAAAGTCCAGTTGCCTCTTGAAAAATTACCTTTTGGACAGGAGTATCTTGCATTGCTTCAGAGTGGCCAAGGCACATGATTGCTCGCTGATAATAAGATTTAAAAAAATAGGAGGTGGTGTGTGAATCCTCTATCAATTCATTTTAGTTTTCTCTCATGATAATAAGACTTAGTAACATGGCACCAGACTTGAAGTTTATTTAGATATCTGTGGCATGTACTAATTTTATTGTGATCCTGACAAGTTTGGGAGGGCAGAGACTTGAACCTGGGTCCCCTATATATTTCATTAAATTGTCTCTTTAGCTCAGCATTTTGTAGCCCAAATGTGCCCACCCACTTTCTGGAGAGCTTAAATGAATTCTCTGCTAAATGGTTTCACTTTACGAGCAAGAGTTGACTGCTGATAGTTATTATTGCATTTTAACTATTTTAATTCCTCAAGGTGCTCTGGCACCCTGCCTGATTTGTAACTCCGGGTTTCAGGTATTGCTGGTGAAAAGAAAAGTATTCAGACAGAATGGTTTAGATTTCCACAATGGTTGTGACTGTCATTGATCTTCAGTGTGTGTTCTCCTATTTCTAATCTAATGATTGGTATTTAGGGCAGCTTTTTGCAAGCAAAGAAGCTTTTTGTATTTTTGTACAGGTAATCCTTGACTTACAACAGTTCATTTAGTGACCATTCAAAGTTACAATGGCACTGAAAAAAGTGACTTATGACTGTTTTTCATGACTGTTGCAGCAACCCCATGGTCACGAGAGGCCGGGAGAGGCAAAGCGTCCCTCAACATGAGTGATATCTAGTTGGCCACGCCCACCCAGTCACATGACCACCCAGCCACACCTATTCAGTTGGTCATTAGGGCAGAGAACCGGTTGTTAAATTATTTGAATCCTACCACTGGTCAGTACTCAGTTTTGCTTTTAGAGATTATAAAACTGTATATGGAACTTCACAGAAGACAGGAGGGATAGCTCATAGACACCAAGGGAACCCACAAAGGGAACAACTATTAAATTATAAGTATGTTGGAAAGAAGGGTATAGAGAGTGATGTTTACTTTTATAAAAAATATTGTTTTATACATTTGTTAGTTGATTCTGGAAATGAATTCCTTGGTTTTATCCTTAAAGGACAAAATCTTGTCACAAAAAGCAAAGGATTATAACACGGTTGTTGGAGAACTGAACAATTAAAAGATTTTATCATACTGTATAAAATAAATATAATGGATTATATAATGGATTAGCAATTAAAGTTGAGAACACCAGCATTTGTAATAAGAATATTTGCATAGTTGACATGGGTCTACTGTACAAAAGAATTACAGGGAGGAGGGGAGGCAAAAATTTATTGTCAATAACTTTTCACAATACTGTCCCACCAGTTGCACTGTGCAGAGATAGGATCATGAGCCTCAATTGCAATTGTATGGAGATGTGAGGTAAAATAAAATGTATAATTATAACTCATTCCCACTAACAAGTAACAATATAAGCAATCACCATTAGCTATACTTACTGTTTTTCTTCCGTCTAAGCTCACTGATCACAAAATCATAGTCTGGATCCTCAGAAACATTGAAATCATTTTCCCCACAAGTCAATGTTTCTCAACAGATATCTTAAGAACTTCCACCAGAATTTGGTGAATTCTCCAAATCATAATTTCCTTTTTAAGCCCAGTAAGCCTTTTGCTCCCTTAGCAACATGTTGTTGTATTTTTCATTTATACGAAGCATGAATTTCAGATCGTGATTGGTCTTCCAGCCCAAGCCCTGATGTCCGCCTACCTGATTTGCTAATCCGTGCTAATATGTACAAGCCATCGCTGAGCTTGGTAAACATCTCAAAGTTCCAGGAAAACCCTTATGCAGTCTGACCTTGAGTACTATCTAGTTTCAGCAGCTTATTTTATGTTATAAAATGCTATTAATCTTTAATTTGACCTTTATGCTGTATATTCTGTGTTATTGTTCTGGGATACATTAGAAAAAAAGATATTTGTCTGAATCCTGAGTGTTTCGTACACATCATTGCTACTTTTCTGATCCTTGTAGTTCTGCAAAGTTTATCGGCTTGATGCAGCAGGCAAGGCCTACCCAGAATATTGTACTATGAAGATTTTAAACTAGTCTGTACTTAATGAGCTATCTATATTAGATAAGATTAGCCATGATGCCCATCTCTACTCCCAGACATATACTACTGTAGGAGATTCTCATATGTACAGTATCTCTGTAATATTGCATCAATCACTTATATCTTATTTATATAGTAATTTTAGAGCTTCAGAACTCCCCGCACTATGACTTTCAAGCTGCAATTTATATGCTGATAATCACTGTTACTGCTCTGTTGCTTGGAGTTAGCAGTACGGTATTTGCAGAAAAGTAAATGAAATGCCCTATATGTTACGAACCAAAAAGAGATTTAAATTGCCTGACAGCTAAGTTGGCAAGTGAGAAGTGTTTCTCCCTGGCCTAGGAGAAATTATTGATTTTTATTGGTTTTGTGTCATACAGGCTATTACTGTTGTTTTATATAGCCCTACTTTTTATATAGCTTCTTCAGAATCCAGCACAAGCTTTCATTATAATTGGCTGTTCAGAATATGTCCAATAAAATAAATGCACACTTCATATTCAAAGCTAAACACATCTTTCCCCAGGCAAAAGTGAGTCTGCTTTGGCACTATGTGTTTGTGGCCCCAGGCCTTCTCAAACACCTTTTTCCTTTAAGTTCAGAGTGCTACACTGCAGTCCTACAACACAATCTAATTAAATCTAATAAAGCCCAGTTGATGTATTCAAAGGCTTAGTCAAACAATGCCTGCTCTCTATGTTATAATGATAGACATGATTATTCTCATGACATCCCCAACTCTTTACCTGAAATAATTAACAATGATCAGATCAAAAGATACCTAACATCAAAAGACTACTTTTATTTTTATAAAACTGAGCATTTTTAAAGTAATCCCATTTCATTGCTGGGGAAAAAAGGAATTAATATTATCAGTATTGTCCACGCAGTGGATGGGAGACCACTGCTTTTTAATTAAATGCTTCCATCATTGAACTATTTTTACTGCTAGGAACTTTCTCTTAAAATCCAGTTTCACAAATAAAGTATTACAAATAGTGTAACTTCTTGTTAAGACATACCAATAAGTCAAATTGTAAAGCACACAAAAAGTACCTAACAGAGGCAAGCTTTCTAAACTCTTTATTCACTATGTATTGACATGTACACAGAGACATGTACCAACACATACACACAAATATACACTCATACAAGCCCCTGCTATGAGAAATTAGATCACAACTATGTCCCTATTATGAGAAATAAAATATAATAAGACTACTGCATATCTGGGATTTATTCTTATTTGTGCATTTCTCTAAGTAAATGGGTTTCTCCCGAAATGGTTCCTCTGCGATTATTTAGTTCTGGGTTAACATTCTACTTTAAATGAGGTGTATAAAATTGCCATGCTAATATGTCAAATAACAATGATGAAGTTTCCCACCATTTTGACATAGGAAACACATAAAGCAAACTGTCATATAAAGCGCAAGATAAGTAAGTTTAATGCAGTTAAGAGGCACAGAAAACTGAATTCTGCCTGCCTGATGAAAACCAGACTCTGCCTATCGATCTGATGCAATCTCACCCATTTTCTGTCTTTGTTGCACCCGTTGCAATCTTTGGCCCCTCAAAAAACACAATGTGCAGTCTCCAACCTTCAGAAAACAGATAACCCCTGTTACAAATTGAACTGTGATTGTTATTAATATTATTTCTTTTAAATCTATTTCAGCCATCCCAAGCTACTTGAATTAAAGAAAAGCTAATTGTAACTAACTGCCCATGAAAATGAAAAAAAAAAGAGTATATCCTAAGGATATGGAAAAGGAAGCACAGCCAAGGAATCAGATTTATTCTGGTTTTTTTAAGCGACGGGTTATGTAGATCTATTGGTCATAAATGCCATAAATAGACTTAGTGTTTTGCTTTACAGAATTATTCACTGAGTACATTTTAGCAGATGCCCATTATAATAAATTGATCTGGAAGGCAATTCTTCACTTACTTCACATAGAAATTCACTTTAAATAAGAATCAGACATAAGTAAATCTATGTGGCAGTGTGTTATTTGATTTAAAAACTGTACATTATGCTCGAATGCTACCAATGACAAATTCATAATTGTCCCCTGAACTTGGATCATATCAGGAGGCAGTGTGGCTTTGCATACTGAGTCTTTCTCTCCCTCTTATTATGTAGTTTTTGGGAGGTAAAGAACCTAAAATAATATCAGTTATGTTGCATGTTAATACAGTATCTCCTTCCTGGGCACAAGTTCATTAAGATCTAAAGTATACTGATAATCTCTAAAACCAAAGATTACTTGTGATTAACAAGCAGGTTGATGATCCCTGGCACATGTAAATTTATTTATTTTTTAATTCGAATTGTAACTGTGAGCCAGTTTGTCATAGTAGTCAAAGTGTTGTGCTAGAAACACTGAATTCTCCTAAGGAGGGAAATTGGCTGGGTGATTTGACCTAGTCATTCTCCTAACCCAGCCCATCTGACAGGACTGTTGTGCAGCAAGATCATTTTGTATTTTGCATTAAGTACTACCTGATAAAGAAGAGTTATATTGGTATATCTGATAATAAATAAACATTTCTCCTGTAATTGAAAGAGCTCTCAGTGGTTTATATACATCATCTGAAAGCCCCCCTTTTAGTAGGTTTTAACTTTCTCCTCTTAGCATTCTCCATAACTGCTACAGTAATTTGAAGCCCTTGGGAATAGTGAGATTAGACACTGTTTAGCACCATATTTTTTTAGAAAATGAAATAAAGTTTGTAATTAGAATTGTTGTCAAGTTTATCTGAAGCTCAGCAAAAAGACCTACACTTGCCAAGTTACTTTGTTTACTGCATCCAAAGGGAAACTTTGTGCACTGCTTATTTACTACAACTATCTCAATGAAACCTGAAAATATCACTGTCAAAATCTATTGCCCAAACTTATCAGCAGGCACATCCATACACATCCATGGGACAAGAAAAAATGCATAGTGATGAAATCTAATAGAACAGCACAACTCACAAATGTTGAGCAGAAGGACATATTTATATTGTTGAGGAGATTTCTTGTGACAAATATCCAAACCAGGGTTTCTCCAGAGAAAAATAATCCACAAAACTATAATATCTCCTACTTTAAGATGTTTATGACTTGGCACTGCATATTGCCACTTTTATGTGCTCCTTATACTGTATCTTTTGCTATTAAAAGGACGCTTATATATAGGAATAAGAGTGATGAGGCTCAACTAAGGTTACTGAAACTCCATTATATCAGACAGAGAACCAAATGACACTGAGTCAGCAGAGCTCAGAAATCAGCTCCATGGCCACCTCCTTCCATGTAGTGATTTCATTCTATTTCATTCTATCTAATTCCTTTCATTCTCAGATTGGATCCTGCAACATTATCCTAGAACACAGATACAGGTGGTCCTCAACCTACAACAGTTTGTTTAGTGAGTGTTCAAAGTTACAGTAGCACTAAAAATGTGATTTATGACCATTTTTCACATTTATAACCATTGTGGTATCCCCATTGTCACGTGATCAAAATTCAGATGCTTAACAACTGGTTCATATTTAATATGATGATTGCACTGTTCCAGGATCACATGATCAACATTTTCAAACTTCTGACAAGCAAAGTCAATGGAGAAGCCAGATTCACTTAACAACCATGTGACTAACTTAACAACCGCAGTGATTCACTTAACTGTGGCAAGAAAGGTCATAAAATTGGGCAAAACTCACATAACAAATGTCTCACTTAGCAACATAAACTTTAGGCTCAATTGTGGTCGTAAGTCGAGGACTGTCTTTGCTTTCATTCATGATTTCATTCTACCCGATTGTAATAGAGTGAAAAAAGCTGGACCACTCCCCTTCTCTCTGACTTAGCAGACAGAAGCAGCATTTTATCCTTTCTTGAGCTAGTTCTACTTTCTTACAAGGTCTATGTAACAATCAATTTAAAAATACATTTAAATTGTTTTTAAGTTGGAATCCCTAATTTTTTAAAAAGCATTATAAAAATGCTTTTAAAAGATAACATCTTCCAGAATTTTATATAAATGTATAATGTATACATATGGACTGGTTTTCATAAGAGTAACTTTATTGACCTAAAGCAAAAGCTCTTATGACTGTATTTCCTCTGGCTGCTTTCTCAATTGACATAATATTTCATTTCCTTCTACCTTCCTTTTGCTCCCTCTTTATTATCATTTTTCTGTCAATTCAAATAGATCAAATTAATACATATAATGTAATATGAGGAGATTCCTTAATTTGATTTTTTTTATCACCCAATGAGATGCTTGTTATATTTTTTGCCTCTAAATTCAGAGGCTTCTTCCATTCTTTATTGCTTAGGATTTGATATCAAACTCTTCTACATTATTCACTAATTTATACTCAATTAGTTTTGTGAACAGCCCCCTAATGTGAAAAAATAGATTTTGATGTAAAAATGTTTGCTGTAAGAAAAAAACCAGAGAGGTTTGAAATACTGTTTATTTTTGCTGTAACATTTCAAAAAGATGTGAAAGTATATAATCAAATACTATACTCAGGAAAGCTACCAAAACAGAACTAGTAGGAATTGTAGTTTGATGAAGGTTGTAAAAACACTTACAGGCAATTAAAAGACCACATGGATGGATAAGTAGCCAAGGAGAAGTTTGTTTTGTGAGAGTTACACTGTACTACTAAAGAGGTTTGAGTTTAAACAGTTTACATTAGCCAATTGTCCTAAACCTGGACAATAAATCAGTGATGATGAAGCTTTTCTTACTCTTCTAACTTGAACAAATGTATTAGTAAATAAAGAAGACCTACTCAACAATAAATTACTGTCTTTTTAAGAGAACAAGTAATGAAACAAACTTGTTTCATTCCATTATTAGCTCTTGAGTTGTGGTTAAGATAATTTAAGACTTAAAATAATACTATCTCTGTGACTCTTACATAATTTATGGAAACTAAAAAATGTTGCCTTCATTTTAATTGCCTGATTCATAAATAGCTGTTGCCTCTTTTAATTAACTGAATATCTTTCATATAAACAGCACGAATCCAAAATTAGCTGTATCATATTCCCACTGAAATTAATGAGGATAAGAATATAACTAACTTGACCACTGATGACAATAGGATAAATATTTAGCTAACGTAGCCTTGCTCATCTACTATAACCAGTATAGTTACAATGGATTACATTCCAAAACACAACTCTTGATCATCTCATGGCTTGACTTCAGCAATGCACTATACATAGGGCTGCCTTCAACTCCACCACAAAACTCCATCTGATTCTGAATGCAGCAGTACAGAGAGTAATAGATCTACTTCAGGATGCCCATGTAACATTTTGCTTTGCAAGCTCCATTGGCTGCCAGTTTCATTACAGGTCTAATTCAAGGTGCTGTACCCATAAAATGCTATATGGCATAGGTCCTTGTTACTTGGGGATCACTTATCTCCCATAGTATTCACCCAACCAGTTTGATCTTGAAGAGTTGCTGTGATCTGTGTTTCTTTCATTAAACAATGTCAGGACATTGGGAGCGTGGCTTCTCTGTGCCTCTGAAATGAGGTTCCCTCCAAGATCTGGCTGGCCCCCACGCTGCTGTTGTTTAGAAGGGCTGTGAAGACCTGGTTCTTCACTCAAGCCTTTGGGAAGGGAGAAAGGGTGCCCTACCTTTCCTTTGTTTCTATCTGATCTGTTGTTCTTATCATTGGAATTGGAATTTCTTTTAATTTTTCCATTTTAAAAATGGAGTAAAATTGAGTCTAGTCATATAGTGAGTCATCTTGTGACCTCAACTACTTACAACCAAAATTTCAAACTCAGCTGTGATTAAGTCAAGGACTACCTGTAACGACTTTCCTGAATTTGCCCATGATGATGCTTCCTCTCATCCCTTTAAAGGTTATCCTTTTAAAAAGTACAAATAAAAAGTTTACCAACTTGTATCTCCTTTGTATTTTTTTTAATTCAATTTGTATACCCATCCATATCACATTTGTGATATTGGCAGCTCACATAATTAAAAACAATCAAATAACAATTAATACATAATTAATAACATTTATTAGTAATTATTAATAATTGTGCATTTTAAAGTAGAACAATATGACCAGGTTAATACGGTCTGCTCAGAAAGCCCCAAGCAGCAGATGTGATTTCTCGATACATTTCAAGAGCAAGGAATCCTGTAAAAGGTTATATGCCAATGGCCCTGAAATATAACCCATTCAGCATCACTTTCTAGCATCTTATAGATGATTTGGAATTGCCTCAGTCCCAGGAATCCAGACAAATCAGCTGGATAATGATATCTCAGCACAGGGTATTCACTAAAGTTAAGAAATTTTCTCACTTCAAAATTGTAATTTTGTGGGATTTTGCTGTGACTTCACTGTTAAGTCTAGCTGGCTTCACCATTGTGGTGTTGACTTGATTCCTATGCAGTACATTTTACCTTTAAATGGAAAAAATAGAAAATGTTGTGGAAACCTATTCGACATTCTGCAAACAGTATGTATTTGTGTGTGTGTTCTCAGCTTCTAACTGCTTTCTTTAAAAGTTTCAGGGTGGGGTTTTTTTTTAAATGCTCTGCTTGTTTTCCTAAACAACTCATGTGTATCCTAAGTTGTCAAGAAATCTCAAATATTCCTGAGAGGGCATAACCTTCCATTAGTTTAAAAAAAACCCTGAAATCATAAAAGCTCATGCTTTTCACAATAAACTTTTTTTTAAAAAAAAAAATGGCCTACTATTCTTTAACACTTCTCACAAAGCTTGCAAATGCTTCATGAACATATATTTAACTAAGTTTTTCTCCAAATACTATTGCCATCATACCTGCCATTAATGTAAACTTAATGTACATATTTGTGTATAGCTATATAATTAAAAAGAAACTGTCAGTCTTACCTTGTCTCTAAACTGAATCTATTGAAAATCTCAGCCACAGCAGTAGTTTGGTAGAACTTATGGTTCCAAAAAACTGCAAAGAACTTTTCATCTAATATAATTATTTTTATCATCTACTCTTTGATAAATTATTGACTGATAACTAATTCAAATTTATCCTGTTATTTGCCTCTCAGACACATCTAATACTCTCTGCTTCTACTCAAAAGGAAGCTCTTTGAAATGTTTTGCTAATAAGTTTTATGTATTATCGTCCAAATTATTACAATGAATAAAGATCAATATGTGAGTTCTGATTTCTTCAAATTTGATGTAGTTTATATATGTGTGAAAATGCTACTTTTTAAAATTACCTAACAAAAATAGCTTTAAAAAACAACAACACCACTTTATATTAAATAAAGGAAATTATTGTCTTCTTTGAACAGATTATATCCAAAACAGTGGTTTCATGAAAAGGATTGTTTAAATAAATGTTCAAAATTCAAAATATTTAAACGAAAGAAAGTCAACAATTTTAAGTGAAACCTAAGATGGGATAAAGCAAAGAATCAAAAGTTAGACTCTGGGAAATGAAAAAGGATTGCAAAAAAGTTTCTGGCTATTTATCTTAATTACACCTTGCTTATCTAATGAATTACTGAATTACTACCAAAATAATTAGGTTATTCCTGTTTTATATATGAAATATAGGGTATAATAACAAGAAGGATCTGGTTTCAAATTTGCCACTCATTCCAGACTGCTATTTAGAGTGGCTGCTTCATTTTGTCAAATGGAAAAATGACAATTACTCCGCACAACAGCAAGAAAAGAAATCTGTGTTCACATAAATCCAAAATACTGCTGTCTGACACCTTCAGCTGGCAAAGGCCAGTACATTCCCAAGCCTTTAAATATTGGACTTTTTTAAAGAAACAAAATATGTTCCATATTTCTTCTTCAGATTATGTGCCTGGAGTGTTGCCAAAGCTGAAGTCTATTCAATCCTTGCAACTAATTCACATCAAGCTGAAGCACCACTATCTGTCCATTATTTATTTCCTGATTGGCTGTGTGAAATTCTGTAGCCTGGGTTAGTTTACAATGTAGTAATGCAATGCAATAAACTCTATATAGCACTTTACCTGTCAAGCTTCCCAAAGGCATTGTACAAATAAGATTTAAAAGAAAACCCTTATTCTAAATTTTATAAGGAATCAAGTACCACAGAAGCGGGGGGGGGGAACCCCACAGTGAAAGTGGACATGACCAATATGCTATTTTAGTATCAATTGCTCTATTATTTTTGTATCACTTCAGTGCCTCTTTGAAGTGCCTAATTCATAAGTTCTATCATTAAGGAACTGCAGTCATCCACCATAGTATTTCTTAGACCTACACATATAAATATGTCAATAAATTCATTTGGCATGCAGAGCTCAAGACAGATTCAGATCCTCTCAGGCTATAAAAAGAACTTCTTCTTGTCAATAGGCCTTGCTGAATCTCAGAGGAAAAAGAGAAACAGAGAAAAAAGATGGCTTGGTAGCTAGATGGAGAGGAGCAACATTCTAGACTTTCTGCTGTCCTGTTTTCAAGCTTCTATTCTAAGGATTCAGTTGTTTGGCTGATCAATATGTATAGAGCAGGGGGCAGCTTGCAAACCATGTTATCTAAAGCATCCCAAGATCACCTTGCTAAAACAAAGTAACAAACTATTGACTCAGTAGGTGATTTTTCATTTTGCTTTTAGAAAGCCCTGAAAAAAGCATGTTAAAGTTCTAACACAATTAATTCAGTTTTTTTCATGTTTAATACCCAACTACTCAAAAAAACCACCCCAAACCAATTTCCACTTCCCCAAAGACATCAGTACATTACTGCCATAAATCTTTTACATTATTATCATAAATCTAGCTATTCAGAATGTAAATTAAGAGGGTAGCCAGTGCATTATGTATCATATCTTCTGGGTAAACAAGTAATCTATACCCAAGTTCTATTCTTGATGTTACACTTTATTTTTGCACAGCACATACTTATTTTCAGGTCGACTTGGGTTATAACCGTAATGGAGATCGCCCATTACAGTTGTAATTCATGATGGTCATAAGGTGGGTCAGATGTGACCAACCCAATTTTAAGACCTTTTTTGCAAGAGTCACTATCAAACTCATGGTTTGCTATGAGACTGGTTTTACCGAAAAAGGAAGTAACTACCAGTTTTCAGTAAAAGCATAATAAAAAAATGGTCACATGTCTACAGAATACTGCAAACAGCTGTAAATGCAGCCCAATTGCCAAGCACCAGAAGTGTGGTCAAGTGACCGGGGGGGCCGGGGGGGAACCACTAGAACTTTGAATCTGGATCATAAGTAGGCCCTAGGTAGGCCTGTCCCAACTTTGAATGGCCACTAAGTGATTGCTCATTACTACCTATATGCTTGAAAAATATACTGTTATTATTCTACCATGGTATATAAAAGAATAATTTTGCTGAAATTATTAATAGTTTTTGTACAATATTATACATATCCTAAAACATATTGTGAAAAGCATGCAATACTTAGAATGTATATATTATCCCAATTTGGGGACGCTCTAGATATACAGGTTACTTTTCTTTCAGAATTCCTCAGCTGATATGGTTATTGCTGAGAATTTTGGGAACCAAAGTTTACACATTTGGGGAAGTTGGGAAAATAGGGGAAGACGGATATAATAAGTACCATCAGTATTTCTATTGAAAAAGAAAAAACCTGTAAACATTCATGAGTTCATTTTTAAATGGATATTTTTTAAATAATAATTTTATTAGGGTAAAAAAACTAATATAAACAAAAAAGTAAAAAATAATGAAAAATAGTGCAAAAAATAAAACAAAAATAGAAAACAAAAACAATTAGAAGGTAGTAGAGAAAAAAAGAAAACAAATATATTAAGAAACGGCAAACAATTTCAGTAATCTGGCATCTTCTCTACAAATACAATAAAAGACCTCTTCTTCCCATATCTCATCTCTTATCTATAAACAGATACCTAAAGCCTCATCATTCAATCCTGATCATCCAAAGCCCATTACACTCTAGCAGACTCCCTAATTCAGTGGGCCACCAGCCATCAGTTTACTGACACCAATAACACTCTATGGTGGATTACAGCATGACATTGCAATGAAATCATCTTTTTAATAATTATCCCTACAAGATCAGCATGTTAACTATATTATCTTTGAGATATGGTCAGTAAATAGAAACAATTTGATTTACTGGACCACAGGTTTCTGACTTATTCTTCTCCCTATTGCCACTCAAGATCAATTCAATTTACTTTCAATTTCTTAATTCAATTTCTTATAAGGGCACATCAAGCAGTTTACACAGAAGAGGGGCAAGGAGGCATCTCATAGATTTGGTAATGAATGTGTGTTCACATGTGTGTAAGAGTGTCCCTTATCCTACCACAGAGTCATATCTCATTAGTGCTGTTAGGTATTGGAAGAATGGCATAGTAAGGCTGTGGGGTCCTAAAGCATTTTATATATTTATTAAATTTATATGCCACCCATCTCACTGATACAGTGACTCTGGACTGTATCCATATAATATAATAAAGACAATATAATAAATGTATATTCTATAATTTCTGTACCCAACAATTCTTGCATTCACAAGGAAAATAATAACAAGCTGACTTTTTTATTCCATCACTTGAAAGATAGATATATCTTGCCTTTTGGGAGAATAAGATGCCACATAGATATTCTACTGTATGTTAGAATTTCCTTTCTGTATAAATATGGTTTTTTGGATAGAGACCACTAAGACTGAGTCACAGTTTGCTAGATCACAGCCCCTGAATTTTAATAAACGGCCCTGTCAAGCATCTCTTGGACTAAATTTGTCTTAAGGGATTTCTTAAAAAAGCTTGAGTTACTTTTCAAATATAAAAGGCTTCCATGTGAAATTCCTCTCACATAGTTCATTAATGAATGAACCACAAATATATTTCTTACGTTGCAGAACATTTCAACCACCAGATTTTATTCCCTAAGGCATATGATGGTGCCGCCTGTCCTTGCAGCAATCAAAGCTGTCACTGCATCTATTCTGGATAAGATTGGATTAGCCTTCTTCATTACACCTGGAAACTGCCAGCTAGGTTGGAGGGGTAAAACAGCCAGTGAATTTGCCCCTTTCACCAGGATCTGCTATCTGAGCAACCATCTGCCTTTGTCTAGAAGGCGAGCATAGAAATTGCACAGATCAGTAAAATGAGCCAAAGTCAAGTACTTGGGGACTATGAACTTATATTCCATAAAGTTATGGCAGTTTTTATTTGCAGCTGTCTCATCATAAAGACTTCTCCATTAGGCAAGTTTAATTATGTGTTTAATCATGACAGTAATTTACAAAGGAAATGAGGTTGCCTGGTAAAAATCTACAAAGTTTATTACTTTTCTAAAGTTTGCTTTTAAGTAGTGTTTCTGCATCCATTCCCAACGTGATCCATTTTCATAGTATATAATCTTCCATTTATCATGGAAGCCAAGGTATAGTGGTCTTCAAAACAATAGTTAAACTCCCTTCTAATCACTTTTGGAAATTGCTTTTGATCTAATAGGAAACTTTGGATCCTCAAGTCTTACAGCCCTGGGAGAAATTCCTTCAATTCTTAGTGAAAGAAGTTTTAAATACAAATTTAAGGACCTTTTATTGCAACAAACAGAAAAAAAGATGATCAAAATGTCATTTTTTTGTCATATTTCAAACAGACTAGGTGTCCAGATAAATTTGAAATAGGAATCCTTCCTGTGAGGAAAAATGCTTTTGTTTTAAATTCTTTATTAAAAAAAAACAACCAAGGGACTTTGAAGGCTGGACACTAGAGTGGAATAGAAAGAACTTAATATTATAATTAAATGAGAACGCATATTTGACTTACAAATACAGAATGGAACAAAATGTTTTAATATTGGACATATTGAAGAGTATTTTTAAATAATGGATCCAGAAGTTAATTTTAAGAAGTGTTTGCCTCTATAGAGAGAGGCTATGTTTTAAAGATGTCATGAAAAAAGAACAGGTTTTACCAAGCAAGACTGAGACTTATTTGAAAGTGGATTTAAAAATCACAGGTTATAAGAATGATATGGAAAAATATGCTATACTGGCCACACAAAAGAAACTGGCTGATCTCTTAATAATTAAAAGAGATATACAAATAATAAACCAAGTGAGTTACCTGAATAATCTTATAGGCTTTTTAAACCTTTGAAGAATTTGTAAGAAGAAACAAAGAAAAAAATGAAAAGAAATTAAGTTTTAAGACAGGAGTAAAGGAAAATAACGTTGGTTTATTTGATCAAGGTTAAAATAGATATCTTATTATTTCTGGTAACCCTTAATGGACTTTTTTTGATCAGGACTGAAATGACAAGTTATGATAAAATGATAAATGATGGGATATTGGAAGAAGAGATCATTTGTTGTATTTTAAGAGAAGGTAGTAAGTTACTAAAATTGTTTATATTTGCTGCGATTAAGGGAAAAGTCATTTCTTCATATATTTCATTTCTTTTTATTTACTATGCACTATTTTTCTTTTCTATTTTTTCCTGTTTTCTTTTTCTTTTTCTAGTTATTTTTAGGGGCACAGAGGCTTAATGGTTAAGATGCTGGGCTTGCCAACCTGGAAGTTTGGCAATTCAAGATCTAAGCCCTGCAAGATGGGGTAAAGTCCTGTCCTTGCCTAAGCTCCTGCCAACATAGCAGTTTGAAAGAATGCAAATACAAATAGATAAATAGATCCCACTTTGGTGCAAAGATAATATATTCCTGTAAGCCGCCTTGAGTTGCCATGTGCGAATAGGTGACAATATGAATAGGTGGCAATATAAATTTCAATCAATCAATCAATAAAGCAAGCATTCCATTCGCCTCAGTGTATAGTCATGCTGGCCACATGACCATGGAAGAGTCTCCAGACAATGCTGGCTCCCTCAGCTAGGAAATGGAAATGAACACTGCCCTGTAGAATCAGACATGACAGGACAGGGTAAAGATAAAGTTTCCTTTATCTGTTAATTTTTTTTATCATTGTGGTCACAAATTTTAATAAAACTACCATTTTTTAAGAAGCAAAATTAAACTCCCAAGCTTAACCTTTTCTTTCTGGAATGGTCAACAAATTAATTAATATAAATTTAATAAATTATAATTTTTTTATCCTGCCTTTTTTAAACATATAAACACACCTCTTACCTCTCATTGTTCCCATAACAACAAGCCTGTGAGGCAGATTGGGCTAAAAAGCATTCTAGTGGCTTTCATGCCACAAGAAGACAAAAGTTTATATCACTTGGTTTCTAGTCCAGTACCTTAAGCACCACACTGGTTCTCTATGACAGATAAATAAATAAAATGCAGTTTTAAAAATAGAAAGACAATGAGGTATTCTTCTACTGAATTTGTTTCTCCATGCCTCAGTTTTTGCTTTCTAATCCCTAAAACCAGGTTTAAGAAATATCCAACAGCCAAATCTGATGAAGCAAAAATACAGAAATGCCTCCACAGAGCACTTTGTGCTCTCCTAGCTGCCAAACAAGGAAAGGGGGATTTTCTATAAAGAATGTGTTTGTCTCAGACTTAGTGGGTTAAAAGAAAAGAAAGAAAACAAATGTCGAACTTATCATTCACATTAAAGAAGCTCAGAAGGGAATATAAGATTTATATCAGTGCCTTAAGCTTGATCTTGCCTGTACTGCTTTGAAAGGATTTGATTGATATTAGAAACTTCACAGCACATATTATCAACAAAATGTAAATATAGCTGAGAATTTTATGAATACAGCTGGAAAGGTAAGTTGCAAAGAAAAACTAGCTTTGATTTTAGTAGTGCTAAACTAAACTAAACTAAAGCATAAAAAACACTCCATAAATCAGCCTAGTACCCTAAAAATTGATGGACAACTTCTTCCATCATTCTCATCCCATCACTGGGAGTGATAAAGTTGCAAACACAGTGAAGGGTCTCTGCTGGTTAAAAAAACCCTGTCATACATCTACTTTCTGGGAGACACAAATAAATGATAGGGACTATAAGGAAATTTCTTCCTGATTCTTGGCCATTACATATAGTATTATTTAGCATCCACAACAGTCATTCAATGACTGCTCAAAGTTACTACAATGCTAAACAAGGGTTATTTACAATCAGTCCTCATAGTTGTGGCTATTGCAGCATCCCCACAGTGATTTGATTGCAATTCATGCACTAGGCAACTGACTCACAATTACAACACCATAGCTTCCCACAGTCACATGATTGCCATTTGTGACCTTCACTGGAGCTTTCAACAAATAAAGTCAACGGAGAAGCTGTCAGAAGGTTGCAAATGGTAATCACATGATTGTGGAATGCTCCACAGGATTCTTCTAACAATGACAAGTGGAACTGCCAAAATTGCCATCATATCACCATTGTCACATGACACCATGCCTTATGACTATATCGCTTAGCAACAAAGTTCCCAGTCAATTGAATTACGATCTTTTTTGAAATGGTTCATATACATTTAATTTTTATTTAATATTTAAGTGGTCTTTTTTTTTTCTCCATAGAAATTCTACAGGTCTTTTCTTCCCTTCCATATAGGTGAAGACTGTGTCTGGCCTATTCCTGAATTAAGTTTCTATGCATCCAGTCATTGCAAAATGACCTGGAGATATTTTAGTACAGTAGACAGAATTTTGACAGAATGAGGTACATTTTTTTTTGCTTGGTTCTTTAAAATATTTAAAGCCTGATAAAAATGACATAAATAATGTATTGTTTATACTTTAAAGCATACAATAATATATAAATAGCATTGACAGAGAAACATTTAAAGAGGAACCAAACGCATGAACAAACAGGCTGCAGATAGTCCTGACTGCAAGAGTGAAAGGCAAACATCAAGTTCCAGCCTGGCGGCCAGGAAAAGGGCATTTTAAAGTCAGGTTGCCCTAACAGAGAAGGTCATCTGTTCTTCATGGAACCCTGAGTAGTTCTACCCTGCAGATCATAAATTTCAGTATTCAATAGGCTGTTCCACAACTACCAGAGACCTAAACCATCAAAAGCCTTTGAGTCCTCAGTGAAACCTTGCAGTCAGACCATAGTCAATCAGAGCAGGTTTTTTAAAGACCAGTGTTATGTGGTGGTGATCCAACTGTCCTACTGCCACAGTCTGTTGCATAATCTTCAGGGCATTTAGAGCACATTGTGGTAATCAAAACCCATTCCTCAGTAGATTATCAGAGCATTATCAGAGCATGGACTGCTATGACCAAGGTATTTTTGCCTAGATCGGCCATTATTCCAGCTGTGGAATCACAGCTACCTGAAATCACAGGGTTGGTGCACTTTTAACTATCAATGTCATGAGGGTCTGGAGTGACAGAGATCAACCCGTGAGTATACCAAAGCTGCACAATTGTACCTTATTTATAGTCAGAAGTTTTCCCAGTTCTCACATTCTTGAGTCACCAATGCATCGTGTCTCCATTCAACTTCAGTTTATTAACTCTCATCCAGACAATTTCAGGCTCCAGATGCTATCTAAGTATCTGCATCACAAGAAAAATATCATCACACAAATCAGTGGGTGAACTTTGGGACAATCACTCTCTCTCTCTCTCTCTCTCTCTCTCTCAGCCTAACCCACTTTAAAGAGTTGTTCTTATGGGAAAAATTGGAGGAGGAAGGTGTGTTAGAGATATTTGCCACCTTGAGTTATTTATAAAAAATAATAAAAACAGGATACAAACAAACAAATAAATAAAATTATCCTATTTTGTAGTGGACATTCAGGAAATACAATTATTTAATCAAACATTCAGTAGTCCATCTCTAAGGAAGCACTGCCTAAGAAGAGGTATTTCGTAAATGTGGTGTCACTGTCCCAATGCCTTTCCCATCAAGTGCCTACACTGGTTTTAACAGGTAAAAGATTGATCATACAATCTTCTCAGTGTAATATATACGCCACACCACTGAGGAATGGATTTCATATAATAATTACCAATGCAAGTAAACCAAGATATCAAGGTTGTGTAATGGCATGGACTTTAATGGGAAAAAGAATGGTGGACAATGCAATGGTTAAGCTTAATCCATTAATGTGAAATTCATGCTTGTGAACAATGGTTATTTCTATACTGTTGGAATATTTTAGGCATGAGAAGGTTGGGCTTCTGACCATGGCCTCAGAAGGACCATATTTCAGAACATTTCCATGATATAAGCAGTGCTGTCCGAGACATATTTATTTTGAAGTGGTCCCAGTGCACCATGGAGCATTTTCCTAGAGAAATTTATATCTATTACTGGATTTCATAACTATCATTAATATCAAGACCTGTTTGAGGGTACAAATGTCTGAAATAACGAAAGAGCATCTCATGCAAACATACATCTCTGTATTTGGGAATATGGAATAGATACAATATGAACCATCTGCTGCTGAGCAGCTGGTCAATATTTGGACCAATTCCATTTTAAACAAGTGCAATGTCTTCTTTTTTAATCCCAAGATATTAATCACAACATTTTCTATACAATACAATCTGTTTTTGTTTGTTTCCAAAACTGACTTTTTGAAAAAATATATTTAGAACTTCATTTGCTATTTTTCTAATGAGTAAACTTTTAGAACTGGTACTGTGTGATCAATCCTAATTAACTATTTTTGGAGCTTTTCACACTTTGCTATTCTTGTCACTGCAAAGTGAGCCAAAGTGAACACTGTCATATAAAAAGAGGGATTTTAAAGCATTACTTTCTGACTAATCAAAATTGCATGTCATAATTCATTGAGCTTCACCAAATAAATCTGATCCAAATGTAAAAACATGAAATCTTTAAACTTTTAAATAACTCGAGGTAAAACGTAATAGAGTCATATTTCTGTTATATGGCCTTGACCATTTGTGAATTTTCCACTTCTGAAATATTCACCAGACCATTTTCCATAGCACTATACAGTGTGCTTTCAACTTCATGTGTCAGAATATCCAATGGAGAAACAAAATACCATAAATACGAACAAAATCACTATTGTGCTTTAAACCTAGCAATAATCTAAGATTAATACCAACACAACTGAAGAGGAGAAGGAGAAAAATATGATATGCCGGGGATCAGGAAGAATTAATTTACAGACATAAGGAGGGGGGGGATGAGAATAGAAACTTTCTTCCTAAGAAAATAATACTTTCCTCACAATTTTGTTTATTAGTGTTTTGATGCAGAGAAAAAGAGATTAATAATCCCTGCCTTCATGCTGTGGACCTGGGTTAATGCATAGTATTAAGTGGGATCCAGCTAACTGTCAATTTAACAAACAACAATTATGAGAAATCTCTCAGGTATGAATCCAATCTTAAAAGCTCTGCCCACATCCAAAAAATACGTACAACTCTGTATGTATGCCAGTTTGGAAAGAGATTCTATAATCTGCACCATCACCAAAACTGGAAGATAGTTGCCCTGAGTTTGGTATTTAGAAATATTTTGCAGATTAGCTTTTTAGTATAGACAATGGAATAGTGTTTTAACTTCTATAGCAAGAGTGCTAATGTACCTCAAACTACAACTCATGCAGCAAAATATAATATTTAGAATTATCCAACTCTGTTACATTTATATAGAAAAGGACTATCAAAATCAGTGCTTTATTGGAGATGTAATAAGGATAACATTTCTTAAAATATTGTTTTTATAATTTCTTATATTTACTACAATTACTAAGTTTGGGGAGAAAATATTGGATTATATAAATATGATTGTATGACAAAAGCTAAAATTTTCAGGCAATAATACTCCCTTGAACTACGTACCTAGTACTTGGAATTTGATAACTGGACAATGTACATGAGTTCTCCATAACCTTGGTAATGCCAAAAGACTGATATTGCAGCACTGGAAAGATTAGTTTAATACTTTTAATCAATTTTAAATCTATATATTTATATTTGTATTGTTTTAATCATAAGCTGTGAACCTCCCCGAGTCTTCAGAATGGGGCGGTATATAAATATAAATTATAAATAAATAAATAAATAAATGATGGCCTCATTCACTCAGTGGGTTGGCTTGCCACGTTTGAGTTGATTGCCTAGAGCATGGGTGTCAAACTCACAGCATCACGTTGCCATCGTGACGTTTTGCAATGTTTTTTCCCTTCGCGGAGCTGGGGTGGGCATGGCCTGTGCATGACGCATCAACCCATGGACTGCCAGTTTGACACCTAGAAACTTAGACTTTGTATGTATGGACAAGTATAATGAAATATTGAACTCATTTATGCAAAATACAGTAGGTCAAAAAAGAATTATAGTTATACAAATGTATTAGAAATACATATTTGGGCGGCGTCATCTTAAAAATCAATAGAAATCAATAGAATAAAATATTAGCTTTGTAAATACAGGTAGTCCTCAACTTATGACCCCGACTCAATCCAAAATTTCTGTTGCTAAGCGAAACATTTGTTAAGTGAATTTTGTCCTATTTTGCAACCTTTCTTCCCACAGTTGTTAAGTGAATCAGTGCAGTTGTTAAGTTAGTAATATGGTTTCTAAGTGAATCTGTCTTTCCCATTGACTTTGCTTGTCAGAAGGTCACAAAAGGTGACCACATGACCCCGGTACCCTGTAATTGTCATAAATATGAGTCAGTTGCCAAGCGTCTGAATTTTGATCACGTCACCATGGGGATGTTGCCAGGGTCATTAGTGTGAAAAACAGTAATAAGTCACTTTTTTCACTTCCGTTGTAACTTTGAACGGTCACTAAATGAACTGATGTAAGTCAAGGATTACCTGTAACACATTTGACTTTTTTTTCAGAAGGGAACAGCAGTAGGAATATGCAGCTTCATAAGACTGAGGCTTTTAAAAAACACTTAAATGTGCATTCCAGTCATATAGCATTTTATGAAATAAAAGTGTCAAAGGACTACCTATTCATCACCTTTTGTCCAAAGAAAGCAGTACAAGCAGCAAGGAATATATTTTGTTTTGACAACTTTAATCTGTAAGGTCAAGGAGGAAGAAGGGAAAGACTACATAAGCTTCTAAGCTCTAGGAAATAGTCTAAATCTTGAATTCAACAGCATGACCAAAAGAAATACCCTAACTCTAAGAAACATTTCTAAATTGAGGAGCATTTGTTTTTAAACACTACGTATCTCCTTTTATTGCCAAACTATTTGCTACTGCCCAATAAATGCAAGTTCTGTTTTAGTGGGTTACCTTATCGTAGGAAATAACCATGAAGTAAATTTATTACATTGCTCACTCACAGATATGTTATATGTAAAAGTGAGGAAATTAAATGTTTCCAATGCTAAATTAAAAAGAGGGAGAAACACACACAAAATATTAGATACGTTAGCAGCAGTGAACTTTTTTTTAACCAACTTTTAGTTGATCTTAACACTTAATACCAGCTTTTTAGACTTCTAGTTACTGTTCCTTTATTGCTTCCATGAGCAAGCCTTCAAATCTATATTTTTAAAATCTGCAAGAATCCAAAAGCTAAATGATGTTATGTTGTCCATATTTTTGTTAAGATCAGAGTTTGTACTTTCTACCATAATATAACTCATTGCAATTTTGTAAAATGCAAATATTTGTATAATATATCCTGCATTTATAAGTGTTTCAAAAGCAATTAATTTTTAAATTACATGAAGCAAGCTCACTACATCTTTGCTTGCTTGCTTACAGGATTAAAAATGACAATGTATATTTTGTTTTAATTTAGAGCTGTTAATATTCTTTTCAGCACAACATTCTGACTAAAAAGCATTTAAAAGTCTACACTGGCAAGATTCATGAGTCATTAATCAAAAGGCATAGACTAAAAACCATACAAGTTAAGATAAATTAAAAAGACCTCCTTTATGTAAAAAGAAAAATATGCTGGGTTTTTTTTTAAACTGTTGGACCATTTTCACTAAAATGACTTTTTAAAAACTCAATTAACCAATATTTATGCCTGCAGTGTTAAAAAGAATTCCAAAAGGTTATCTAAAGGCCTGTGACAGTTAAAAGCTCTTCCTTCAAATTCTACAACAAAAAGTGGCATGTTTATCCATCAAAGCAGAAACGTTTCTTTGTATCTAAAAAAAAGAGCAAAATGGATCAGTGCCATTCAACTGATGCCAAAAAAATGATAGAGATACATAGATTCCTTACTTATTAACAGGATTAGCTTGTTCCTTCCAAGACATTCTTTTCTATTTCGCCTCAGTGATTTACTCTTTAAATTTGTCCTCTTACTGAGTTGATAGAATTGTCTAGGTTAATAGGTTGTCTACTATTCTCCTAAGGCATCCAAAGATTTACATTTTGTCTTCAGCTATGGCTGCATCTCATCTGTAGTAACAAAATGTGATGTAACTATCTCTAGTTACTGTTTGTGATGTAACTATCTTTAGTTACTGTTTTTTAAGCTACTTCAGTCCTACATTCATGCTGGTTTGACTCTAAAATGGATTAAGAAATTCTGTCCAGACTGAGATATTTTGGCAAAACCCACTGCTGCTCAGTCCTGCTCGACCCCCACACACCCACACACACACACCTTTTTCTTTCAGGAAAGTAACTGTCAATCATTTAGACTTTCTGGGGATGGATGGGTGTTTCTGGACATATATACTGAGGTAGCAGCAAACATTGATGTGTATGTGTATTTATTTATGTATATATACACACACACATATATATATAGCGCCTTAGTGTTCTCTGAGCTTCGTTGTTTACTTGCAGATGTGTTATTATCTAAGTAGATAACATCATCAATTTCACAAAATGCAGGCTTGCTCCCTGTTTATATACAGTAGCTTGATCTTCCAGTTTTGGTGGGGGAGTGGTTTTCTTCTTGGTAATTCCTTAATTAAGGAATTGTTTTCTAGTGTTGATCCCTGCTTATTTGGATGCTGGCTGCTGAAGATATGTTCTGGTCTTTTTATTTATTTTTTTCCTTAGCTTTTTTTTACTTCTCTTTTGATTTATGTATAATTATAGTTCATCTCTTAGTCTCTGTTGATCACTCTGTATACCAAGCTTCCTGGAATTTTTGGATTTGGATTGGTCTAGGATGCTAACAGTTTTCTGGTTGAAATTGTGGTTGAGCCTGTCCATGTGTTGTGAGATTAAGGACCTTTTACTGTGTCTGCTGACTGCTATTTAGTGTTCATGATGCACTCTACTAGTCTATATTAACAGGGAATAAAACCCACACTTAGTCTTTACACTTAAACTATTCAGATTAATAGTATATTCAACTGAGCTAGCCAGCCAGCCAGCCAGACACACACACAGACACAGACACACACAGAGACACATTAGTAAATTTGAGCCAAGTTTGATGAGTCCAGTTGTTGCCTGATCTGCCACTCAAAGCAATTACTTCTTTATACTTAAGTGTAATGAAATCCTCTAGTCACCTGAACCAGAAAGAGAGACAGAAATAGAGAGAAGACCCCAATGGTAAACTCTGACCAAATTTGATGAAACCAGTTATTGCGTAATCTGCCACTCAAAACAGCTTCTTCTTTGAATTCAAAAGTATTTAGATGTCTACCTCATTTTTCTACACTAACTGGATACCTTATAAGAATTACTTTAAAGCAGTTGTGTAAAGGTCTGATGGCTATTTTCTAATGAATCATTCTTAGGAGCCTGTTAGACTGTTGCCAGGGGAAATAAATCCCTTCCTATTCTGATATTTAATCTTTATGTGAATGGAGGTTTAAAACTTTTTTAATCCCTGCATGACAGAATGTTGAATTAGCAGGTTTTATTCTTATTCATTAAAAACTAAAGTGCTTATTTTATTTAAGAAAAGCTTGTTCAGGGAAGAAAACAAATAGAAACACAAAAACCATGAAACCAACTTGACCTTAATTCTAAAATTATAACATGGACCATCATCTGTGATATAACAAATCCAAAATATATATTCTAGTTCTCCATAGCAAAACTACCTATCTATCCACCCACCCATCCATCCAGTGGTGGGATTCAATTTTTTTTACTACCAGTTCTGTGAGCGTGGCTTGGTGGTCATGTGACTGGGTGGGCATGGCTGGGTGGACATGTGACTGCGTGGGTGTGGCCAACTTGATGCCACTCAAGTGAAGGGGCACCTTGCCTGGCCTCACCTCAAAGGCCTCAACGAGATACAATTTCCCTGTCTATTTATTTACTACTACTGAACATCCAAAATACACTATTTAATCCTATGTATATTTTATATATATATATCATAGTATAGTGTGTGTATAGGCACACAAAAAGATACATCATCTGCTATATATACTGTATGTGTATGTACACATATATACACATACACACACATCATCTCTTCTAAAACCAGGGGTGGGATTCAGCCGGTTCGGACCAGTTCGGGCGAACCAGTATCTCCAATGATCGATCAGCTGGCCGGCTGGTAGCTCCTAAGATCAGCTGGGCCCGCCCTCTGGCCCCTGCGTTTTTCTCTCCTTTATCCTCTCAGCTGATTCGCACGACAGAGAGGATTGCCACGCCTCAACTATGGCTATGTGTTACTACATAGAAGGTAAGCTGGTGGTTTTGAAGCTGTGCACACGCGCACAATCACCGAACCGGTTGAAACCCACCTACAATGGATATACACACATACATAGATGCATATACACAGAAAACTATAGAAAGGCAAAGTCTGCAGGCAGAAATTTATTCATAATGGATGAGGAAGTAAACCCTGTAACTACAAAGTGAGATATCCTTTTAGCCAGTTTTATCTCTCCAGTCATAAAGAGGGAGATATAGCAGTGAGAGGTCCCTATGAGGGCTTTCCCTAGAAATTCAGAACTTCTGCTTGAAATACTAAATTATTCAGTGATAAATTTCTGGAATTACCAAAATGTAATCCATCATCAAGCAACATTTTAACTTATTCTATTAAGTCCTCATTTCAAATTTAGCTTCTAATGTTCATGTATAGATCTGCTCTTCAGTGACCAAAATCATTCAAAGTACTATCAATAATATATTAAAAAGTATTATCTGGTATTTAATCTCACAGATCCACTTTTCCCAAGAAATCATCCTTTTAAAAGTTAACTGTTGAAACATAATTACATACTTCCCATATATCTCACTACCATTTACTTTCTCCCCTTTCAATATGTTATGCATTTCCATGCCTAGTTCAAATTTTGAAACATAACATGTTAGAGGAATATTGTTTTCATTCCTAAAACATCCCTCCGTATTATTTTGTATGGCCTACCAATGCTTAGATGCTAGAAACATGTTCCCAAATTAAATGGCACAAGAGAGGAAAATTATGCAGTTGAATGAATCTCATCCTTCTGCCAAACATAATAATATGTAAATTAAGATAGCATATTGTTTACTATATGGCACAGAAGTAATACATTTAAGAAAGCCACATATTTCTTTAATTGCTACTAAGCTACTTCGTGGTTATTTCAGGGTCTAAAATATACAACAAATACTTGTAACTGGTTAATTTAATACAGTGGTATTGAGTCTTAGGTAACAACCACACAGAATTATATTGCTCATATTGACATGCCATGATAAAAAAAGTCCATTTATTTATTTGATATTTATTTAAATAAGTAAGAAAATCAATCCACATGTAGAACATATCAATATTTAATCCAGGATTTAAAGTTGCAAAAGATTGCATTTAATTTTGTCGTACGAGGTGCAATGTCAATAAAATAAAATAAAATAAACTAAAAAACATGAACATGTGTTCTTGGAACAATAACAGGAGATAGGGAAAGTCTGTCTCTAGAAACTATTATATTTATAGTTTGTAGAAATATAAAACCTTTTAATTTTCATTTTTTTTGTATTTGTATTTGCTGGCTTGTTTTAATTTATGTTTTTGTACATAGTTGTGTTTGAATGGTATTTATATATTTTAAATACTTGTATGTAGTTTTCAGAAAAGTAACAAAGTATATAACTTAAAATAAAAACCTAAAGCAAGTACAAAATGTATGAGTCAGAATCTCTTGCGACATACTTTACTTCTAGGATATAAAAGCTGAAACCAACCCTTATTACACATTGTCTGGAGTATCCAACATACTTGAAGAATAATATTTTCCTGGATTAATTTGACCTTAACATCATATGATACTAATGTAACATTTTCTAAAAACCCAGGTCTTTGATATGCTAAAACAGAATATTCCAGCTCATTATTCTAAACTACCTGCAAATTATCCATATCTACCATTATACAAGTTTTTGTCTGTGAATAAAGATTAATTATAACTTCAGGAACTACAAAAAAAATTCCAGTTACATTAGGAACTTTAGACACAGCTAATGTATCCGGTCCAAACTATACTGTCAAAAGTTGTTCTAATGGCATATATGGCTGTTGAGCACTCTCAGTGAGTCCAATTTGTTTTAATAAAATACCAAATGCTTTGAGAAATAGATTGGAAATAAGATGCTCTCAAGTATTATCTCCTGTTTTTCACACTGAACTCCAAAAAAATGATTTGCCAGAAATATAAAGATTAGATTATTCCACAGTAACTTTATTGTGAGAGTTTGGATGAAGTTTAAATCTTCTTTCCAAAGTATTTTGAATATGTTTTGCCTATTTTACTACACTGAATCATGACTAAAACTGGAATCAAGGCTTCACCAATATATTAAGGAAGTAAGATCATAACTTCCCAGTTTTAGTCAAAATAGTTTTTAAACAAATTATTAGATTTTCCAAAAGTAATAGATTTATCAAAATTTAAACCCACTGCTATATTTGGGGAAATAGTAACCTCCATCTTCATATTATTACAGTTATTGACACAAGACATCTAATAATATGCATCTACTTTGGAACATTTTTTTACAGACATGTATTCATACCTGAGATTTTCAATCATTTATTTATATAAATCTAGTATAAATAATTAATATTAACTAACAAAGAAAATTTTCAAGACATAATAACTCCAAGATATTTAAATGACCCCATTTTTAAATGTCAATGCACATTTTAACAACCAATAAGAAATATATGGAATTTATTCCACTTGTAATGTAACCTAAAACTTTGCCAAAGGATGGTGTAATATGCATACATTTTGATAAAGAACAACAGTAAGTATTGGTGAATGATAAAGCACTACATAGCATGTTACAATTTATATTTCATTCTAACAACTCATATAACTGAAATATGTTTAGACTGCTTAATAAAATAGAGCAATGTTACCATTGCAAATTAAATAAAGGAAGAGAAAGTGGCACATCCATCATAACTTTTGAGTAGCCTCCTAACAGATAAAGACACAATTCAGCTTATGGTAACTTTTGCTAATGGGTTAAAATACCACATTTCAATCTGGATAACAAAACTAAAAGGTAAACTAAACTCAACCAAAATACATTTCCAAAATTTGATCTACGTCATGTTGTTTTAGCATCCAGTTAAAAAACCATCACCAAATCTGATTCATCAAATCTGAACCTAAAGCAACTAACAATAATAATAATAATAATAATAATAATAATAATAATAATAATAATAATAATAATAATAATAATAATAATTTATTCGATTTATATACCGCCCCTATTCCGCAGACTCGGGGCGGTTC